>CM059218.1:4263626-4328626 GCA_030347435.1 Clarias fuscus | reverse complement strand
GTTGCAATAAACAAATAAATGATTTTTATTTTATTAATCTAAAAATAACACTGTTAAAATACTAAAACGTTTAATATTTTAGTTCAGTTCAGTAACATCTAAAGTTTAGAGAAATAAATATTTGATTGTGTAAAATGTGTTTTTTTTAATACTACTTCCCCTAAGCCACCAGAGTGTGTGTAGTATAAGCGCATGCGCAGTGTGGTGTGGGCGGTACCTGAACACCGGAGAGTCCCGGATGCACTCCTCGAAATCCAGGAAGTAGTCCATGCCGGGTTTTCGAGCCTCTCAGCGCGTCCTGGTTCTGTCCCTGCGTTTCCTTCCCGAGTCACCACTTAACAACACTTCATCACTAACGCTCAGCTTTATGAAACGTTGTTTCGCAAAACGTTGTTCGCTTAAAATAAACGGCACTTAAAACACGCGTGTGCGCGCAAAGACGAAGATTCAGATCCGGTGTGCACGCGCCGATTGGGAGATAGCGGAGATGATCTGTGCGCACATAACGGATCGGCTGAGCTTATAACCGCCTATAACCGCTTATAACGCCTACACAAAGCGACCCTACAGATTAAACCGTATCCATCTAATACATAACGCTGACTTAAAAAGAGACCTTCTTGTGTTGCCTGGAAGGACAGCAGCTGTTCTCCTGTTAAACACTCAAACACACACACATACGCACGCACGAAGCACTGTGTGAAGCAGCAGGTGACATTTTCACCGCCTGTCAAAATAAAAGTCCCATGTCAACCCTCATTCATCTACCAGAACTCAAAGGAAAAGTCCCCATGAAACGTCTAACTTTCACAGACAGATGTTACTCTCCTGGTCTCTCATTTTTAAGCACAATTGTTCTCCACACACATACACAAGAACATTACTTATATAAACAAATCTATCTATCTATCTATCTATCTATCTTTTTCCAATGGATTAACAATAACATTGTCTTAGATGGTCGAGTACTTAAACCCAATGGTCAATTACTGTACATAGACATACTGAATTCCTCTCTACTTATCCCATTCCTGTATCTGTAAAGGAATTCTCTATTTTTATGCCATTTCCTCAGGTCTGGTTATGCTGTTCAGAGCGTTTTCTTTTTCAGATCCTGTTGTTTCAGATATTCATCGCAACAACAAAAAAAAGTTGCTGGTAAAATGTTTTTTTCCCCCCAGATGCTCATCACGACAATAAAAGAGTAATTTTTTTAACAACTTATTTTTCACTGTACCTCATGTGGTCACCCTGAGAGGGTTTTGTTAAAAATATTCCTTAGGAAAAAGTCCTGACTTTACCTTATAAATGTATTCTAATTAACAAGATGAGAGATAAATTATTATAGAAATATTTTCCTGTCAAAACAGGAAAAAAGTTTTCACAGTATATCGACACTAACTGCGTTTCTGTAACCTGAAACCATTGCGCAATTTTGATTTTTGGACGTGTGATTACTCTGAAAAAACTTGGTCTTGCTTTTATTCAAAGTTTGTTTCCTGATTTTTGTTTTTCTTTCAAATAATTTTTTTTTCTTATTCTACTAAGAAGGAGGAGGATAATAAAGATTGTATAATAAATGTCATCTTTACAACTGCTAAGTTTTTTTATTCATAAATGTAAATCTAATAATAGTACACCTCTTTTTTTATTCTTGTGAAAGGGTTGTCTACCTGCATTGCACTGATCTCACAGTGCAACATTATTATTACCACCGTAGATACAAAGGTTGTTTGAATGAAAAGGTTAAAATGGGAAGGTTGCGTCAGGAAGGGCATGCTGCATGAAACCTGTGCCGGGTGAGATAGTACATTGAGATACAACAACATTGGACTGGTGAGGTGAGATTCCAAGACAATAATTTCGATCACACCCTTCCGTAAACCCTCACCCAATGAATTGCATCTTAATTACTGATATTTATGAAGCCAAAAGTGAAAGTGATGTTTATCTTTTAAAGTGATATCCAGTAATAAAACTTAAAGCAAATGTTTAGAGTCATGTTACTTAACACTTTGGTTTTATTCAAAAGAAATCCTATGTGGCAAATTAATGGGTAAATGTCCTTACTTTCCATCTAATTTGTAAAGTGTTTTATTTTTCCCCCAGTGTTGACCCACGTCCCCCATACTAAAAACAAGCACACTGACAATGTTAAGATTTTTATTTGCCTCGAAACCCCCACACTCTTTGTTTGAAGGTCTTTTAGAAATGTCCACTTGAGAATGATGAAAATGCCATAAGAAGCCTACACACTCATCTGGTGTGTGCGAGTGTGAGAGAGAAATGTGTCAGAACTCAATGGAGATTAGGATGACTGTGACGTTGTCCGCACAACCTCGCCTCACAGCCTCGCTAGCCAGTTTCTGACACGCGGCTTCAAATCGGCCCTCCTCCATCGTCTGTCCCTCCTTAGTCTCCACCACCTTGTCCTGTAAGGCAGAAGAGCAAAAGAGAAGAGATGAGCGAAGGGAAAAAGAAATGGTGGACAGAGAGACGGCTACAACTTCAAACAGTAGCATCATCCCAGACCTTTAATCAACATCGTCCTCAATGACAACCCTGAAACTTCCATTTACTGCAAATCAAACCAAATCCTCATTGCCATTCAACCCCTGACCTTCACCACCACCTCCATCAATCAGCCCCTAACCTCCTCCACCACTTTCAATCAATCAGCCCCTGACCTTCACCACCACCTCCAATCAATCAGCCCCTAACCTCCTCCACCACCTCCTATCAATCAGCCCCTAACCTCCTCCACCACTTTCAATCAATCAGCCCCTAACCTCCTCCACCACTTTCAATCAATCAGCCCCTAACCTCCTCCACCACTTTCAATCAATCAGCCCCTAACCTCCTCCACCACCTCCAATAAATCAGCCCCTAACCTCCTCCACCACCTCCAATCAATCAGCCCCTAACCTCCTCCACCACTTTCAATCAATCAGCCCCTAACCTCCTCCACCCCCTCCATCAATCAGCCCCTAACCTCCTCCACCACTTTCAATCAATCAGCCCCTAACCTCCTCCACCACTTTCAATCAGCCCCTAACCTCCTCCACCACCTCCATCAATCAGCCCCTAACCTCCTCCACCACTTTCAATCAATCAGCCCCTAACCTCCACCACAACCAACAATTATTCTCAAGACTCCATTACCATCAAGCAGCCCCTAATCTCCAGCACCACCACCAATCAACTCCAATCCCTCTACAATCACGATCATTTAATCAGCACCAAATCTTGACTACCAACATCAAGTCACCACTCTCCTACACTACCAACATCAATCAGCCCCAAACCTCCAATGTGAGCAATGAACACTAGCAAACCTTCACCAACATCAAGAATAAGCTCTGGATGCCCACCTTGTTGTCAGCAATATTGAATTTCTGTCCACAATCCATTATCATACATCAAACGTAATTGATGCAAAACCTCAGTGGTTGAAGACAGATCACCTCTGACATATTGGAAGATCCAAACCCTCTATATAATCGTGGTCATCCGACCAGACTCGTCATCATCATCACATCAGTCTACTTACAACCGTATCATTAGTTTAAACATGTTATTCCATCTGGCAGGGTTGGTATGCTGTTGCTATTTGTGCACAAACACACACACACCTTTAGAAATTTGTTGACGAACCGAACAGCCTCGTCTGCTGAGAACACTTTGAAAAGTCCATCACATGCCAGAATCACAAATCTAAAAAAAAAATAAAAAATAAACTTATATTAACACAACATACAACGTACAAACTGTCTGTCTGTGTGTGTGTGTGTGTCTCACTTGTCTTTTGGGCTGAGAGTGCAGCGTCTCAGATCAGGTGTTGAGATCACTCCACAGCGTTTATACTGACCATCCCCGATGGAGCGGGAAACTTCTAACACACCTAACACACGCCCATCTCTGCACACACACACACACGCTTTCATTTTGAGTATTTCATCCTGCTTAAACAGGATCCATACCCCATATCCATAGTAACACAGCGATAAGTCGACCTGACTGTTCCTCCTGCTCTCTGTATCCTCATGCGCTCTTCATAGATGGTAGGGTTGTGTTCTTTACTGAGAGGCACACACACACACTTCTCCTCTCCATCTTCAGTGTGCTCCACACGACACAGCACTGCCTGGACCACAAAAACACATTTTCAGTAACTGATAGTTTAACAATTAATAACCAAATAATCATCAATTATTAATGAAAAAAAAAAAAGATAAAGTTTCTTCCTTCAGTTTGTTTCATTTAAACAATCTTAAACAAAAACACGCCTATAAAAATGCACGGTCTGATATCACCCACCGACAGAATTGCAATTTTACTCTTGTGGTGTAAAAGTTAAACAAATATGAGAAATAATACGCAAAATAAACATTATAAGTTGATATATTTTTAAATACTTATATTCCTAACGGAAAGTAATCTATTAATGATTCATGGGATGATAATCTTTCACATCCCAAGTCCTCAGACAGGGCTGAAAACATGAACACTGGAGGAAGTGTTATGTTTCATGTACTTGAAAGGAATTGAACTACAGTTGTAAATATGTTCAACAAGTACTCACTCTGCTGTCTCCAAGATTGGCCACGTACAGATCATCATCCACAACAAACATACACGTAGCCGTGGAGCCGTCCTTCCATACCGGCTTCCTGCAACACACACACACACACACACACACACACACACACACAGCTTCCTAAATTAACTTGTGCCATCCTGTTGTGGAATTGTGCCAAAAACGATTGAACGAAAAAAAAATCAATTGAAATTAAAACCAAAAAGGCGAGCTGTGTTTTTTTTTTTTGTTCTCCCCTGGATAAAAAGCATTATGCTTATGTTTCCGAGCTGATTTTATATTTAAGGGTTTATGGCTACATTCACATTCAATTCAGATGTTTTGGTCAGATCGAAATTCCGTGTCATGGCGGTTCACATTCATAATTGCGTACACGTGACTTTTACCTGACTCTAACGTGGACATGTCTGTCCTCTGAAATGACACACACGTGCAAATCCATACATCTTTGTTCAGGCCGTCTGGGTTGCTTATTAATCTTCTGATTTTAGTAAAAAATATATATTTTTCAGGTTCCGCTCCAGGGTCGGAAAGTTGGCTGTATTTGTTGAGGTCTAAGACAAAAAAATAAAAAAATAAAAAAGCCAGACGCCTTGCTTTTAAAATTAGCTTTATTTCTGATCGTCCGTTCTCATTCAAGCCACATGACCGCGTATCGGATATACACACGTGGACAAAATTGTTGGTACCCTTCGGTCAATGAAGGAAAAACTCACAATGGTCACATAAATAACTTTAATCTGACAAAAGTAATAATAAATAAAAATTCTATGAATGTTAACCAATGAAAGTCAGACATTGCTTTTCAACCATGCTTCAACAGAATTATTTAGAAAAAAATAAACTCATAGAACAGGCTTGGACAAAAATGATGGTACCCCTAGAAAATACTGAAAATAATGTGACCAAAGGGACATGTTAATTCAAGGTGTGTCCACTAATTAGCATCACAGGTGTCTACAATCTTGTAATCAGTCAGTGGGCCTATAAATAGGGCTCCAGGTAGTCACTGTGTTGTTTGGTGACATGGTATGTACCACACTCAACATGGACCAGAGGAAGCGAAGGAAAGAGTTGTCTCAGGAGATTCGAAAGAAAATTATAGACAAGCATGTTAAAGGTAAAGGCTATAAGACCATCTCCAAGCAGCTAGATGTTCCTGTAACTACAGTTGCACATATTATTCAGAAATTTAAGATCCACGGGACTGTAGCCAACCTCCCTGGACGTGACCGCAGGAGGAAAAATTATGACAAATCAAGGAGACGGATAATCCGAATGGTAACAAAAGAGCCCAGAAAGACTTCTAAAGAGATCCAAGGTGAACTTCATGCTCAAGGAACATCAGTGTCGGATCGCACCATCCGTCGTTGTTTGAGCCAAAGTGGACTACATGGGAGACGACCAAGGAGGACACCATTGTTGAAAACAAATCATAAAAAAGCCAGACTGGAATATGCCGAACTACATGTTGACAAGCCACAAAGCTTCTGGGAGAATGTCCTGGGGACAGATGAGACAAAAATGGAACTTTTTGCCAAGGCACATCAGCTCTATGTTCACAGATGAATGAAGCATATCAAGAAAAGAACACTGTCCCTACTGTGAAACATGGAGGAGGCTCTGTTATGTTCTGGGGCTGCTTTGCTGCATCTGGCACAGGGTGTCTTGAATCTGTGCAGGGTACAATGAAATCTCAAGACTATCAAGGGATTCTAGAGAGAAATGTGCTGGCCAGTGTCAGAAAGCTGGGTCTCAGTCGCAGGTCATGGGTCTTGCAACAGGACAATGACCCAAAACACACAGCTAAAAACACCCAAGAATGGCTAAGAGGAAAACATTGGACTATTCTAAAGTGGCCTTCTATGAGCCCTGACCTCAATCCTATTGAGCATCTTTGGAAGGAGCTGAAACATGCTGTCTGGAAAAGGCATCCTTCAAACCGGAAACAACTGGAGCAGCTTGCTCATGAGGAGTGGGCCAAAATACCTGCAGAGAGGTGCAGAAGTCTCATTGACAGTTACAGGAATCGTTTGATTGCAGTGATTGCCTTAAAAGGTTGTGCAACAAACTATTAAGTTAGGGGTACCATCATTTTTGTCCTGGCCTGTTAAATGAGTTCATTTTTTTTAATAATTCCGTTGAAGCATTGTTAAAAAAGCAATGTCTGACTTTTATTGGTTAACATTCATAGAATTCTTATTTATTATTACTTTTGTCAGATTAAAGTTATTTCTGTGACCATTGTGAGTTTTTCTTTCATTGACCGAAGGGTACCAACAATTTTGTCCACGTGCGGATCTAAGACTACATACAAACATTGGATTAGATCACATCTGACAAACATCAGCTTTATCAGATCTTTCACATTAGGGTAAAGAAATCAGAACTGAGTCACTTCTGGCTGGTTATGTGAACACAGCTTACGATCTACACGTAGAACAAAAAAGTTTTATGTAGTTACTATGCATCTAGACAGTTCCGGTAAAATTGATGTATAAATTTGTTCATTTTGTTCTTTTTTTTTTTTTTTTAATGTTAGTTTTTCAGTTTTCACTTTAAGACGATTAAAATCATATTGTCATATGTCCTTTACAGCAAAGTGAAAGGAATTTTTTTTCACATATCCCAGTTAGGAAGCTGGGGTCAGAGTGCAGGGTCAGCGCCTCCCGAGCAGATAGGGTTAAGAGCCTTACTTAAGAACTAGAAGCCACAACCTTCCGATCAGTAACCCAGACCCATAACCATTTGAGTCACAACTGCCCCTGAATAAATTCACTTTCAAATAACTGATTTTTGTTTCTTTTTTTTTTTTTTTATTCTTGTGGAAACACAACTAATTCCATAATCTGTAACCTGATCCAACCAATTATAGACCTTCAACATAAAATAATATAATAAATAGTACTAGGTGGATGAAGTTGATATTTAAGTATTCAAGTAAAGCTTAAATAATCAGGCAAGACTTACTGGCTAGAGGCTTTCTTCAGGAATTCTTCATCCGTGTGGCGAAACGTGTCGAGAAGACATTTCCGCACCAGTTTATCCAGATTCTCAACCTCTCCTGAAAGAGAACAGAGTATTAAACTGAATTTCGGCACTAAATTACCTATTCTCACACACACCTCCCATAATAGTGGTGGTTGTCTAGGTGAGGGGCGTAGGTGAGGCGGTGATGATGTGACAGTGACATGACGGTGACAAAGTAAGGGTTATGTACAGTAGGTGTCTAGGTGAAGGTTAATCGCACCAGATATTTGCTTTTTGAGTCCTAAACTGGGAAGAAGTAAGTGGATGTGTGTGTGTACCTTTAGGGAATTTGCTAAGAAGTGTGTGGTGCAGATGTTCGGCAGCAAACTGAGACGCTCGAGCACCACCATGACCATCAAACACAGCGAAATATCCCAACCTGGACCTGCACAGAGAATGAGAGACAGAGAGAGAGAGAGATAAAGAGAAACAGAGAGCTCATTTAGAGCAGTAGAGCCTTTGTCTGTGTCCCAAATAGCTCTCTACCGTATAAGTCATTAGTGAGAGATTTGGGATTCAGCCTGAGTAAATGAGAGAATGTGTGTGCGTGTGTGTTTACTCACACATGTGTAGGCAGTGTATTTGTATGGAGGTTGGGTAAGATGACATGAGCGTCCTGCATGTCCTCTCGTTCGCCTCGCCGCGCCGCAACAAAGCCCTTCAGCTTAGCCAATCCTGCAACACACACACACACACACATGTACACACAATGAACACAGCAACACACACCCAGACACACCCTGCCTAACGGTGTGCGTGTGTGTAAATGCTGAAAACCTTTACAAACTTTCTTTTCCGTCTCATTCTGCTCGTCATCCGAGTGCGTCTCCCTGCGTCTCTTCTCTCCTCGGTCCTGGACGCCGTCTTCATCTTTACTGCCTAAACACACACAGAGTAATGATGAGTCCTGGGATGAGCATAGGACAGTCTTTATGAATGCAGTAGCTGTTACTGGGTACAAAGATTTACAATATCAATCGGAGATTCGCCATCAAAGCAAGATTAAGATTTTTTCTCCTTTTATGAAGATTAAACATGTAGAAGCATACAGACCAAAGCTAAACTAAATAAATGAATGAGAAAAACCACAGCTCCTCTATTAGCTAAGCTAATCTATGCTAGCTAGCTTTGTTCCTGTATGGGTTTGTGTTAGCTTGTGCTTCAACACTAATACAACCACAACAAAACTTTCACTTACACAATATTACTCACATAATATTCTTAAAATAAATATAAACCATTCATATTCTCCACATAAGAGCTTTCCGAGACAAACACAGGCGTTCAGCTAGTTCAGCTAACTTGCTAGGTGTGACTATCTAGTTCGAGCTAGCTAATCCAAGGGTTCATTGAGCATCTTAGATAGCAGCATTAAAATATATCTCTATATAAAACATAACAAATAAATAGTTTTTAAAAGAAAAATACTCATATTTACCCGAGTTTGTATTATTCGTGGGAGCAGGAAGATCTGCAAACAAATCCATCTCGATATTTATCACAACAACCTCGACAAACACTTCTTCGTTAGTATTTCTGACTTCCTTCTTCTAAGAATTATTATTGTATAATTTTTTTTACTGAACTGCACAAAAACATACAATAATACAATATCTGTTCACAAGCACATGCCTCCGTTTTTCACACCTAACATTGGTTCGGATTCAATCCGAAATCCATGCTTATATGATATAGCTATCACTTCGAAGGGAGTAGAGGAGTCCTTATTTTTACAGTGAATGGAGTGTGCCTATGTAGGCAGGAGAACTGGGTTATGATTCAGCCACATGGCCGAACGCTATCATGGCTGCATGCTATCTTTTAGTACTGAAATTGAAACAGAGATCCGAGTGCAGCGCCGGTGTTGTAGTGGCATCATCGGTGCCTTCCAGGTTCAATTCCTGACCGTTGTAAAACACTTTTTTCTCCTCAGTGTTGTTTGGTATATGTTGCTTGATATTTAACAACAATTGAGACATTTTACCAATATTATCTATGTAATATTTCACATGTAATATTATGTATATAATATTTTCATACACATGACTTCACGGTTGAGCTTCGGCATGTCTCACAACTTGATCGTGATGCGTTGGTGGTATAGTGGTGAGCATAGCTGCCTTCCAAGCAGTTGACCCGGGTTCGATTCCCGGCCAACGCAAATGAACAGTTTCTTTTAAAAAAAACTTTTCTCTGGGTTTGTTATCGTTGAGAAACTTTATTAATATAACATTGCCTACAGTCGTGGCCAAAGTTTTGAGAACGATAATCAATGATTGGCCAAGCAATGCCTCTTCCAGCATGATGGAGCACCTTTCTATAAGAAAAAAAAAAAAAAACAGAAAGAAACTTTAGAAATATAACACTGTCTACAGTCGTGGACAAAATTTTTGAGAATGATGGAACGCCTTGCCATAAGAAAAAATCAGGTCAATCCTCAAAAGGAGGGTGGACAAACAAAAACCCAAACATTCTCACAAAATCCAAGCATTAACTATGCAAACGGAGGATTTTTAATCTTTCTGATACCTGAACATAAATTGCTTTAAACTTCAATTTGCATCTGATCGCAGGGAAACACGCATTATTTCCACTACGTTTAAATATGTTTAAACTCAGACGGCTTTAAACTTGAACGTAAGTTTTTAGGGATTTCCACGAGGTGCGCATCGCCTGCGTTGGTGGTATAGTGGTGAGCATAGCTGCCTTCCAAGCAGTTGACCCGGGTTCGATTCCCGGCCAACGCAGATTAATAATATTATTTACCTGTGTTTTAATCTCAGGCTTTGTTGATATTTAGATTATATAGTCGTAGCCAAAAGTTTTGAGAATGACACAAGTGTTAATTTTCACAAAGTCTGCTGCTTCACAGTCTTTAGATCCTTTGTGTCAGACGTTACCCTGGTATTCTGAAGTATAATTAAAGCATTTCACAAGTAATCTTGTAACCTTTTGCAGTATATCAGTCTATCAGAGAAGTCGCTTCATTGCTGCCCTTCTTGAAATGTATGAAGGTGAGTGCTACCATCAGTCCTGTGTTTTGCTAAAAGTAAAGACCATTCATGTTTGGGGTCACTTCTCAGCCATAAATTAAAAAAAAAAATGGTACAAAAAATCTTCTGAGCAACTTCTCAACCATTTAACAACAGTTTGGTGATGAACAATGGCTTTCTTTAACAACATGAAAAAAAATTGCTATAAGGCAAAAAATGATAACTAAGTGGCTTATACTGTGTATATAGAAATGTTGTGTCCATGGCCAGGAAACTCCCCAGACATTAATCCCACTGAGAACTTGTGGTCAATCCTCAAGAGGCAGGTGGAAAAAAAACAAAAACCCACAAACTGCATTGATTATTAAGAATGGGCTGCTATCCATCAGGAGGTGGTCCAGAAGTTGATTGACAGCAGGCCAGAGCGACTTGTAGGGGTCTTGAAAAAGAAGGGACAACACTGCAAATATTGACTCTTTGAATAAACTTAAGGTGAGTGTCAGTAAAGGCCTTTGACAGTTATTAAATGATGTAATTATGATTATAATTATACTTCAGTATACCATCTGACAAAAAAGATCCAAAAACACTGAAGCAGCAGACTTTGTGAACATTTATATTTTAGCATATTCTGTCAGGGTCACTGTTTGTGCGCTCAGTTTTGTTATTTTAAAAGGAGTACGTGACAAGCGCGCTCACGGATACGGAACACGGATCGCGGCTCCTTGGTTACTTAGCAACGAAAGACGCCGCAGGAGCTCCAGAGCGCTTTAGAAAGAAAGAACAATCAGGTGTTTTATGCATTTTTTTTTTTTACACGTGACATGTGAACGATCCCTCAGGGTATCATGTAACTTTTACTTTAAAGTTATTTTGAATTCACAGTGTCTTTTTGTGCTGTCCATTAAGGTCAGTTTAATGTTTAATCGGTTTATTTAAGCATCAAAGCGAATCCACTTTTCTTATTTAGTTTGTTTCGGCTGTTTTCTCTTGTAGTTATTTTTTAATACCTGTAAATTTTGTAATGTTAAAAGTTGGAACTATTTAGGTTCCCTTGTGCCATTACTTTTGTACTAACTTAGGATCTCGTTCTGACACTTGAATATAAGTTGCTTGGGTTTAATTTAAGCATCTGATTGCAGTCAAACACTGGCATTGTTTCCACTATGCTTACGTGTATTTTGTCTCAGACTGCCTTAAACGTGTTGCTAAGTTAGAAGAAAGTTCAAGTTAGAAGCAGTCGCGCTTTAGGAGTTTCTGTATGTCTCTCTTTGCTATTTCTTCCAAAAATCCTCGTGCGTTGGTGGTATAGTGGTGAGCATAGCTGCCTTCCAAGCAGTTGACCCGGGTTCGATTCCCGGCCAACGCAACTTAAATTTTTTTCCCATTTTTTTTACTCTTTAATTATTTGCCTTTTTATTTGAACTTTTCCAGTTTCTAGCATAGTGGACTTATGGTGACCGATGATTGATCTGTAGGCACAATGATGAGCAGTGATCAATCTTTAAGCAGAATGGTGACCAGTGATTGGTCTTTGAGAACAGTGATTAGTACCAGTGTTTTGCAGAGTAACTCAAACCAAATTAAATGTGAGAAAGACAAAAAGCTGGTCGTGGACCTGAGGAGGAAAGCACCTGTGAGTCGTTTCTCCATCCAGTGCATTGATGTGGATGCGATGGAGGATTACAAATACCTGGTAAGGAATGTAGACAATTAACTGGACTGGAGTAAGGACACTGAAGTACAGGAGGGGCTAGAGTCTTTCAACATTTGCCAGACAATGTTGAGAATATTTTGAGAGTTTGTGGTGGCCAGTGCTCCAACCTTCACAACAAACTGATTCGCAGGGCCAGTAATGTTGTCTGGGATGAGCTGGACTTTCCAGCGACGGTGTCTGAAAGAATGATGCCCTCCAAAGTACAGTCCATTCTGGAGAACTGCTCCCACCCACTCCATAACATGCTGGTCAGTATAAGGGTTACCTTCAGTGACAGACTCACAGAACCACAATGCACTTCAGAGTGCCACAGATAATTTTTATGGCTGTGGCCATCAAAGTATATGACACACATGGAATATCAAACGGGATTTAGTATATAGTTGTTGTTGTTTTTTTTTAAATGTGAGTTTGTGTACGTCTTTATATGTTTTGTGTATGTTCCTGTGTGGTCAGAGAGCTGGGGAAAGTAAGTAAATTTTCATTGTACGGTTTAAATTGGTGTTTTCACTCTGCACATGACAATAAATTTCAATTCAATTCAAATCCACAGATTTTCATGCCACATTTATATAATGTCCATCAATTTATGTGCAAGTATTAGTGCAATAATTCTATGATGTTTATATTTTATTGTGAATTTTATATTTAACTTTAGATTATACTGTAAGCAACTGCAAATTAACAATTTATCTGAGGGGATCAATGAAGTATTCTGATGATAATCAGTGATTGGGTTTTCAGATAAATAATCAGTGATTAGTAACTATAGCTGCATTTACAGTATATGGACACTAATATTAAACGAATAATCAAATGATAGGAAAGTCAGCATAAAAAAGCATTATTTAACCACCTCAGTTGGAACAGACCGACACAATCCACTCTGATTGTAAGGAATTTTCATGAGAGGGATGATGACCGTTTAATACAAAACTTCACTACATGGTCAAAAACGTCAGCATTTCAGCAAGGCCGGCAATAAGCAAAGAAAACAATTAAATTTTTAATATTACTGACACTGGATTTATTCTATCCCTGCCTGACTGTGCCTGAGACCACCACATTAAACGAATTCAGGCACGGTTCCCAAGGGCGGAACGTTTGTGTTCACACTGATCAAATGAACCTGACTTTGGAATCAACTGTTCTTGGAAGCAAAGTGAAAACGCCTTACCTTCTGTCTAAGCAGAATCAAGAATTATATCCACACACAAACACACATTTTGCGTAACTCAGCACTGGTTTAATACAGACTGGTTGTACAGGAGGAATGTATGTACACTCATACAGAGCTTTGTACGAAACACACAGAGCTTAATAAATATTTAAGACAAATACTACAGGACATTATGATATGATTAATCTCTCTCTCTCACACACACACACATTTCTGAGCAGTCAGGTTTAATAAGAGTTGTGTTAATCAGGCTGGTTAAATAGGTCGACTATATGCATTATACGAATGCTGCCGCACTGATCGTAAACGGAAATGTACTTTCTGTGACACTCATATTATAATACTGATGTGTTGTTGTAAACTCCAGCTAGTGTGTGTTACTGAACTCTAACGTTAGTCCTTACGCTCTGATGCTAACACAAACCCAATGATGTGTATTTATTTATTTTTTGGCTGAGTAGTGTTGTTCTCACGCACGCACGCACCCACACGCACACAGGTAGATTGTGGTTGTATCTATTGGACCAGGATATTTCTCACTTGATCATTACTTTACTGATTGTCATGAAGCACTGTGGTTAAAAAGTTAGACAATGTGATAAAAATTTTAAATAAAGCAATCCAAATTCAAACAGCATGGATTCCTGAAAAATATTCCCTGATTTACATTTTTTTTTTTTTTTTGCAAATGGCTAATTATACCAGCACAGTTTCTTATTTCACTTTCATAGCCCTTTGGTTACTGATGGCTCGTATTTACCGCTCCATTCGTCCTAAAACATACTCATGCACGCTTAAGCAGCGCGCACACACACACACACACACACACACACACACACACACACACACACACACACACACACACACAGGCAGTCAAGGCTTCTCTATATTCATGTCACAAATGTGAAATGAAGGCACCGTGCTGGGCTGTGATTTGAGATTTGAGTGACATCACTGCACTGGTCCCTCTGAGCTGATTGGCTATGCTGAGACTGGTCCCACCCCCTCTGAGTGACTGATTGGCTCAGAGGGTCTACGCCTCACTGGCCGTGCTGGTTCGATTCAGATCTCTGATTCCCTGCAGGATCCGCTTCATGTGACCGACCTTCGTTACACCCAGGTCCTGAGATAGACAAAAGGGACACAGTGAAAATACTGAACCCCACATACTGTGTACTACACACACTTACGTGACACACACACACACACAGCTGATTACCTTTAAGTCTCTCCTCTCTAGGTGCTGCAGTTCAGGTCCACGCACATCATGCCTGATAAAGATCTCCTTATACT
Organism: Clarias fuscus; assembly: GCA_030347435.1. Classification (NCBI taxonomy): domain Eukaryota; kingdom Metazoa; phylum Chordata; class Actinopteri; order Siluriformes; family Clariidae; genus Clarias; species Clarias fuscus. Next base: position 4,313,816 of record CM059218.1, on the reverse strand, counting down.
CGGAGAGAGACAGCTGCTCCAACCAACAGGCCACTTCGTCCACTCCCCACATATTCACTGCACACACACACACACACACACACACACACACACACACACACACACACACACATACAGTATACATAATAAACATCATGCAATTACAGGTCACACGTTTGCCAAAATACCACATCTGTATGATACACACTGCCTCTTGTACAGTGGAGAGTGAATTCCTGAGGTAGTCAAGTTTAAGTTAAGTTAAACCTTTATTTGTCACATTTACATTACTGCACAGTGAAATTCCTTCTTCGCATATCCCAGCGTATCTACGAGAATTCCTTATCTGATAATGCTGAGGTACCTACCTAAACAGTTAATCTGAGGTCAAATATAAGGGGAACTAGTTGTTGGATAATTTTGATGTAAATCTGAGTTAATTCTGTGGAAACTGGGATGTTAACTGTTAAAAAGCTAAAGTAGTTTCCTGGTAATAATTACATAACTTTGTTAACTCTGAGGTATATCCAAGGCAATTCTGAAGTAAGTAGAGTAATTACAAATGAACCCTGTGGCACTTTATTGGTAATTCTGAGGCAGATCATTCTGTGGTCATTTTTAGGTGATTGCGCTAATTATTAGATAAATCCTAAGTAACTATAAGGTAAATCAGATGGCAACTAAGGAAAGTCTGAGGAGCCTCATTGGTAATCCTGAGGTACTTACCTAAACACTTTGTCTAAGTTAAATATGAGGGAATAAATGAGGGAACTAATTATGGGATAATTCTGTGGGTAATTAATAGGTAACTTTAGTAATTCTGATATAAATCTGAAGTACTTCTAAGGAAAATGGGAGGTAATTAAGGTAATTTCTAGGTAACTAAGGTAATTTAGGTAAACTGAGGTAACTTAGACAATACTGAGGTATATGTAAAGGGTAATACATACCAGGCAGGTTGAGAGTAGTACACATCTCCCTGATCTTCTAGAAAAATCTGATGTACATTCCTGGTAATATTTGCATAACTAATTCTGAGGTGTATATTGGGCAATTCCGTGGTAAGTATGCCAATTCTGAGGTAAACCTGTAGTATAGTAATTCTATGGTAATTCTATTCTGAGGTAAATCTGAGATCAATTTGTGGTAATTTTAGGTAACTGCATTAATTAGCAGGTAAATGAAGTAACTGAAGTAACTATGAGGTAAATCAGATAGTTTTGTGGTAAATGTGAAGTAGATATAGTATTTCTGAGATAGTTCTGAGGAAACATGGGGGTAACGAAGGCAATTCTGATGTAACTTTGGAAATAATGAGGTATATGTAAAGGGTAATACGTACCAGGCAGGTTGAGAGTAGTACACATCTCCCTGTTCTTGTTGTTCTTGTCCCTCTTAAATTTGGGAACAAGGCGGAATTTAGCACTTCGACTACGCTTGGAGAAATCCAAAGAATGTCCCTACACACACACACACACACACACACTTTACTATTTTCTGTAGTTAATGCTACAGTAAGATTTTGTGTTCACTGTAGCTAGCAACGTCAGCCTCTGTGAATAGTGACGATGTGTAGCAGCTACAGTTAGTGATCTGCTTGTTTGAATATAGTTAATTATCATATAATTAAACTAGAATAGGATAATGATTTAGTAATTTAGTATGATAGTGAAAGTTAGTTTCTACAACTTGTGTTGTTAATGATATTTAGTTATTAGCATGTACAACATCTTTTATATAGTTTATATTATATACTAGCTCTCATATGTATAATTGTAATAAAACCTGAGAAAATATGTAATAATGAATCAGTATATTTATTAAATAGTGATACCCAAGTATTGCCATAATATCGTTTCAGTCCCGTGCTTCGTTAGGCATAAGGGTCAGTACTCTATGTACGCTATAAGTTAGAGGGATAGGAGTTTGCACATTTTTCAGTAGTTCTTAGCGAGCTTACCTCATCATCGGTCGGCTCGATGACCGCGCTGATCCAGCTGATTTCCATGAGTCTGCGCTGCTGCTGTGCGACGGCTGCTAAAGCAGCAAGTAGCTGGTCCTTCTGAGGCGGGTCCAACTGCTGCAGGGCACAGAGACGTCTCACACACAAATCCACACTAACAGGTTCACATGCTAATGTATGCGTTTATGCTAACTCCTTACCAAGCACATCTTTCCCGTGAGCAAGAGCTCCGTCTCACTGTGCAGGGCTTTCACGTTACTGACCATCTGTAGCACCACACTGCAGGTCAGGCCCTAAACACACACACACACACTTATCACTGACTGTCATCAGCGTACATATGTGGCATTTTGTGAAACATGTCACACACTTACCGTGTTGTTCTTGGAGTTGGCATACACAGTGTCCATGGCTTTAGAGCTGGCGTTGACTGCGTGCGCCAATTCCTGCTCCATACTGGGGTGAGACTGAGCAATTTCCCTGATGCTGAAACACACACACACGTTTTTAAACCATGAGCTGTGCACGGTGTGACGTGTTACTGGGCGTTTTCCCCTGTGTTTAGTGACGAAACATGTCAGACTAGAAGACTACTGAAATGAATGTTCAAACAAACTAGTGTGCACATGTGTGTAAAGAGTGTGTCATGTGTACCTGTGTATTAGCGCTCCTGCGGCCTGCCCAAACACGCTGATCTGAGCTGTTTCCTCCTCGGTGATGATCTCGGGCTGCACTGCATGTTGGGATACTGGCCGCGTAAAGTCACACTTTTGCTTGTCCTCCCATGATTTCAGTGTATTCTCAAATGCCTACACACACAAAACACACACACACACACACACAAATAAAAAACAATCAGTATCTGGATCGATCATGGGTTACTGGGAAAACATCTATGTAACGCGTGTGTGTGTGTGAGTGTGTGTCCAAGTCACCCTGTCTCTGGTAAGTGTCTGTGTGCGGTTCTTGTGTAAGATCCGAATGAATCCTGGAGGCTGGATCCACGCTTCTCCGTCCACCTGCACAGGAACACCTTCATCACCGAGGATGGTGATCTTCACTGTACGACACTGCTCACACACGCACACACGCGCGCACACACACAAAGAATAAGTCTTCCATTACAACATGAATGTTACAGAGATGGAGTATTAGTACTCTATCTTGTATAGTTTACTCCATATACTCTGTGTGTGTGTCATGTACCTGAGCTATTCGATGGTGTTGCAGGTTGATAACGCGAGAGACAGCCATCTGCATGCTGCCAAACACGGCTACCACCTCCAGGATTTTGTCATCAAATGACGGAGCTGTGAACGTCTGTAACACACACACACACACACACGCTCTTCATATATACAAAAAAGTGGGTGATTCTCAATGTATACCAGTTTTAACTTGGTAAAAGAAAACCTGGAGAGAGAGAAAGAGACAGTGTGTGTGTGTGTGTGTGTGTGTGTGTGTGTGGTCATGTACAGGTTATCACCTCGTCCTCTTTGGTTCCTCCCCAGAAGTTTGTTCCTCCAGCGTAACTGGGAATGTTCAGTACGGCGATGCCCTGAAGACTGGGCAGAGGTATGGGCCGTCCATCACACTACACACACACACACACACACACACACACACACACACACACACACACACACTAACACTTTAATAAGTATAAACAGAGTAAGAAGTTATCCACTGCCTTGCCCAGACACAAACACACAAGGAACACAGTCGATGTGAGTTCTAACGCTAAACTATTAAGAACAATTTAATTAACTAAATTTATAGTATAAATATTAACGTAAATGCAGCAACATTTACATATAAAATATAATACTGAGAAAACAAAGCAACCGTAGAGGAAACAACGCGGCTTGGGACGGGGAATTTTTCTATTACAATAGTGATTTTTACCCTCCAGTACTGATACCAAAGAAAGCAACAGCGCATACCAAAGAAAACGCGCTTGTATGAATTACAGTACATATAGAGGGGTAACAGCGGTATTTTACATTCTAGCACTGCGGGAGACACAGCAGGACAGTACTGTACAGTATACGGGTTTACCTTTACATTCTTTTTTCTTTTTTTAAGGGTCATGTATTGAGCTGAGTTTGAAACGAAATTAAAGTTATTTGGGAGCAGATTTAGGGTTTACTATAAAAATTCTATAAAAATGGGCCTTTATAGGCTTCTTTTTTTTTTGACCACATCCAACTTAACTCCTGCCAATTTCGGGAGTGGATTGTAGGTCTTCCAGCTCACATTGCACATGCACACACACACCTCCAATAACACTCTCTGCTCCAGGTTTCTGTATGTCCTGTGAAGAAGCTCTTTGGTCCCCAGAACTCCATACCACATCATGTTCTTCGTACGGCTCCTGAACACACACAAATGTACACGTTATCATATTAAAATTAACGTTGCATACAGTTATGTTTCCAAGTTCAAAAACTTCAGTAGCTTGTGTAACACATTTAGTTAAACCTGACTATAACCAAAAGGTGCAACTTTAAATTGGCACTACTTCCTGTTTCCTGCCACGCCCCTTATTTAACACACACTCTATCGGGGGGGATCAGCAGTCAACAAGTACAGCAAGTCCCCTAACATGTGAACTGAGAGCTCGTTCGTAAGTCCAATTTGTTCGTAAGTCCAATTTGTTCGTAAGTCCAACCAACATTGTCTAGGTCCTAGGATGCTCACATAATTGACTCTACATAGTATATTACAGTACGGTGTTATTTAGAATCCCTGTCAAATATACTAACAAATAAATAAATAACATTTGTGAACGCATGTTCGTATCTTCGAAAGTTCGTAACTTGAACATTCGTATGTAGGAGACTATATTTAGAAAGGACCAGGACCAGGGGACTGATCAGATGACCTACTGGTGTGTGATTAAGCAGAATAAGTGTGTGTGCATGCGTGAACGCGTACCTGCACTTCTCTGGATGTTCGTCCCTCTTGTTATTGAAGTCCAGTGAGATTTTGGCATCCAGTCCGATACCAAAGTAATTGTTCATCACACACTTTTCTGTGTAACACTCCCTGTGTGCGCAAATATATAGATGGTGTTTATATAAATGTATATAAAAGGTGATGATGATGGTGGTGGTGATGATGAAGGCCACTCACAGATTCTCCAGGTCACAGCTGTAAGGGTCAGCATTTACTAGCAGCCTGCTGATAACCGAACTGCTGGGGAGAGTGCCGGACATGCCTGCCACACACACACACACACACACACACACACACACACACACACACACACACACACACACACAGGTTACTTTTGTCAGAGTACTACTCAGTGCAGCAGTCTTGATTTCTTTCTGCTCTTACCAGGGAACAGAATCTTGACGTTCAGCATGTTCTCACGACTTCCTGCCTGGGCAGGAAGTGATGCCGAGCTGCCCGCTGATAAGCTGCCTTTAGAGATGAGCTTCTCGCATGGAGCCTTACACACTGAGACGGAGAACAAGGTTATAAAGTGTGGGACATGCGGTAAGAGTTAGAGATAATGCTCTGGTGCTGTGGAATTATGGGTAATAACGATCAAAGAATGACATCAGTAATAGTGTGAGGTGTAATACCTCTCCTGTGATGGTGTGATCTGGTGCTGTAGGACCTCAGAGACTCCTGGTATTCCTGGACATCCTCATCTTCCTCCACTACGTCCTCGGGGGACACCGTGCCGAAGACTTCGCTCGTCTGAGCGTTCTGTTCGTCCACCGCTGGGACAAAAAAGGCGGAGACAGAGTAAGTGTGTGTACCTGTTTAAGTGAAATAAGCAACAGTGTGTGCTGTGTGTGTACCTTTCTCCGTGTGCTCTATAATCTGTCTAATGGCTTTCTTCAAGCTGTTGGCTCTTAGCATCAGCTGCTCTCTGGGTTTAAAGATTGCAGCAGGTGGGCGGGGCGAACAAGGAGGCGGGACTGAGAGCTTGAGCATGGGCGTGGTCTGGGGAACCTGCGAATCGCCTTCTTCCTGCTCCTCTGCGATGGTGGGTGTCGGCGTAGGCTTGACGACGGAAGCCTGAGCTTCCTCGTCCAACGTCTTCAACAGCGAGTCCAACTTCTCTTTTAAGACGCTGCACTGCAGCCAATCGGGACAGAGATCATGACAGTATTACCCAATCAGAATCATTCTGTGCTGCGGTACATCAGAAGCAATTTCCGCCCGTTATCGGGTAAATTAATTTTGATAAATTGAAATAAATTGAACTTGATGTAATTAGAACTAGACCAATTAATAAAAAGAGCTCCAACCAATCACTGTCCCTCTCTGGATCTTAATCAGCCAATCAGAGCTCACCTTTTTGGCCATAGTCTCTGATTCCTCCGAGTTCTCTGTATTCTTCTCATACGCCCGACCCACTTTAGCCACGAAGTCCTTTACCGTTTCACACAAAACCCTACAAACACACACACACATGCATCGATTAATACACACACATTTCATACATGTGCGCACATACACACTTCTCCTAATGACATACTTGGCAGAGTTGATCACTACAGAGTGTTGATCTGAAGTCAGGATCTTGGACAGATGAGCTGCGACCGAATCCTCATAGGTCAGAATGTGCTGCACCTGCAGGGGAAACAGCCAATCAGAGAAGGACAGCAAGGGGTGGAGCTACAGGGCTTACTCGAGTCAATGGAGAAACTGCTCAGGTGGAGCCAATCAGAGAGGAGCTCATTAGCATGTCGTCACCTCTGAATCATCGCTGCAGTCCTCCGTTACCGTGGAGCTCGAGTGTTGCCGTGGAAACTTGGTCTCATACACCATGATGCTCCATCTATGAGTAGGAAAAATGAACATGCATGTCATGAACATGCATTAAGTATGCACACCCACATGAACACGCGCATGCACACATACACGCTCGAACACACACACATACGCAGACCTGTCGAGCATTTTGGTGCTGGCTCTTTCAAGTTTTTCGAGGATCTGTGGAAGTTGTGTGTCGTCATCACACGCCGAGCCCCAGCCCAGAACTCTGGCCAGGTCATTTCCAGTTCCTAGTGGCAAAACACCCAGCTGACACTACACACACAGATCAACAAATAAAAAATTTTTTTTTTTTAAATACATGAAATTTACTTTACATCAACACACAGCGACACTGCATTAATGCTCAGGAGCCAGCAGAGGGCAGCACAGAGTCATTCAGTAAAGCCTCGTTCATCAGCTATACATAGAATAGAATTGTCCGTACATAGACGCATCATGTAAAAAAAAAGGGAAATAAAAGGATTTTAGTATGGTTTTCACACCATACTAAAATCCGAGCTCAAGGTAACATAAAGGCTTTGTTTCATCGCAAACAGCCCGCAGCCCACAGGAAGAGAAGATATGCTAATTTGAAATCTAAATGCAAAATATCCTCATTTAAAAAAAATACAAAAATCATTAAAAAAAAAAAATTTTTTAAACCACCTTTAAATACACGCTTATGAGTGTTCAATTGAAATCTACTTAATAAACGCGATCTCGTGACTTTACTCCACTTCCTAGTCCTTTAGCAAGGAATAAATATAACGTTCAAACAAACTCTACTTTTTTTTATTTGACTCGGCTTGCAAAAATCATATCTATAGGATTTGCTCGGTGATTTGGATAATGTTGCAGTTTGGGAAGTTTTTTCTAGCTCTTATCTGACTCGGCATTAAATGCAGATTTTTCAGGGAATTCGCTTTGTGACTCGGATTTTCGTTGTACTTTACTGTACTTACGTATTATCTGACTTGGCTTACAAATATGGATTTTGAGAACCTATTTCGGTTTGTGATTTGTTTTTTTTCGTTTTTGTTTGAGGTAAGTCGTGGGCACAGCTAATAATACAATAATACTTTACAAAAAGGTAAAAGCAAAGTGTGTGTGTGTGTGCGCATGTATACCTGTTTGTGCAGCATCAATGTGTCTATCTCAGACAGAACCCAACCCACGCTCCCATCACCTCCACACACCAGGATCCGGAACGTATCAAACTTCTGAAAAAGACGTAGACTACACACACACACACACACACACACACACACACACACACACACACACCATCTTTTAAAATTCACACACTAAGCATATAGATTATATGAGTTACCCACATGTACATTATGTGTGTGTATGTATGTGTGTGTGTGTGTGTGTGCGTGTGTTACCCCAGGTGAGGTCCTCCGTTCATCAGGTCAAACACCTGAGCTGGGTTGAGAAGCTGTTTGAACCTGCGCAGGAATTTCACTCCCTGATTGTCTCCACTCTTACTGTTCACGAATACCAGCAGGGGGCTGGAGCACGAGGGGGGACACGACGCTTTCCAAAACCCTGTACACACATACATTAAACACATACTGTACAGACTACACAATTCTGTAGAATTCAGTGTAAAAGACCAAGAGAAATGATTTCTAACACTGTGATGGATGCGATCGGCCGCTCACCGTCTGAGTCGATGCTGTTGAGAGCGGTAGGAGGGATCACAGACACTTTACACTGACCGAGCGGACATTTCATTGAGAGCTGATCCTTACATGCTGCATGCACCTGTAACACACACACACGCTATCGTTTAATCTCATTTAAAATATTTTATAAATCTAAAGGCCTCAAAAGTTCTACTCTGGAATCTCCTATGAGGTTACAAGGCTCGTTTATATAATCTCACAGAAATGACATAATCTAAATTCAAATCCAAACTACAATCCACTTTTTCTCTAGAACCTCCAACATTGATAAACTGTAAAATACGTCTTAAAGTTCTCTTCATCAATCCCATAATCTTATACTAATCTCCTAAATCTGCATATCATAATCTCTAAGGTCTAAACAAAAGCTTTATAATCCCCCCAAAATACCCTCGTATAAATTTCACGTGAAAATTCTGTTCAATAATTACATAAAATCCCACTTCTATCCCAATTTCTCTCAACTTGCTTCTGTATAATCTATAACATGCATCCAGAAACTCTGCAAGTAGCAATGTTTTCCTAAAAATTCCCTCTGTAATCTGGCGAACATACACTATAATTCGCAACACTAATTTCCATTCTGTAATCCCTGGTCATATTTTGTAAACTGAACTCTAGTCATCCAGAATTCTCTTTCATTATGTCCTGCTCTCTATAATGCCTGACATTCCGCCAAAATATCTTTTCACCTTTTTCAATGTAATCTAAAAATATCAACTATATAATTCCAAAAAATGTTCTCTGTAATCTCAAGGTTCCTCTCTAAAATTCACACATGTACATTCTATAATTACACACGTGGACAAAATTGTTGGTACCCTTCAGTCAATGAAAGAAAAACTCATAATGGTCACATAAATAACTTTAATCTGACAAAAGTAATAATTTTTAAAAAATCTATGAATGTTAACCAATGAAAGTCAGACATTGCTTTTCATCCATGCTTCAACAGAATTATTTAAAAAAATGAACTCATGGAACAGGCCTGGACAAAAATGATGGTACCCCTAGAAAATACTGAAAATAATGTGACCAAAGGGACATGTTAATTCAAGGTGTGTCCACTAATTAGCATCACAGGTGTCTACAATCTTGTAATCAGTCAGTGGGCCTATATATAGGGCTCCAGGTAGTCACTGTGTTGTTTGGTGACATGGTATGTACCACACTCAACATGGACCAGAGGAAGCGAGGGAAAGAGTTGTCTCAGGAGATTCGAAAGAAAATTATAGACAAGCATGTTAAAGGTAAAGGCTATAAGACCATTTCCAAGCAGCTAGATGTTCCTGTGACTACAGTTGCACATATTATTCAGAAATTTAAGATCCGTGGGACTGTAGCCAACCTCCCTGGACGTGGCCGCAGGAGGAAAATTGATGACAAATCAAAGAGACGGATAATCTGAATGGTAACAAAAGAGCCCAGAAAGACTTCTAAAGAGATCCAAGGTGAACTTCATGCTCAAGGAACATCAGTGTCGGATCGCACCATCCGTCGTTGTTTGAGCCAAAGTGGACTACATGGGAGACGACCAAGGAGGACACCATTGTTGAAAACAAATCATAAAAAAGCCAGACTGGAATGTGCCAAACTACATGTTGACAAGCCACAAAGCTTCTGGGAGAATGTCCTATGGACAGATGAGACAAAAATGGAACTTTTTGCCAAGGCACATCAGCTCTATGTTCACAGACGGAAAAATGAAGCATATGAAGAAAAGAACACTGTCCCTACTGTGAAACATGGAGGAGGCTCTGTTATGTTCTGGGGCTGCTTTGCTGCATCTGGCACAGGGTGTCTTGAATCTGTGCAGGGTACAATGAAATCTCAAGACTATCAAGGGATTCTAGAGAGAAATGTGCTGACCAGTGTCAGAAAGCTGGGTCTCAGTCGCAGGTCATGGGTCTTGCAACAGGACAATGACCCAAAACACACAGCTAAAAACACCCAAGAATGGCTAAGAGGAAAACATTGGACTATTCTAAAGTGGCCTTCTATGAGCCCTGACCTCAATCCTATTGAGCATCTTTGGAAGGAGCTGAAACATGCTGTCTGGAAAAGGCACCCTTCAAACCGGAAGCAACTGGAGCAGCTTGCTCATGAGGAGTGGGCCAAAATACCTGCAGAGAGGTGCAGAAGTCTCATTGACAGTTACAGGAATCGTTTGATTGCAGTGATTGCCTCAAAAGATTGTGCAACAAACTATTAAGTTAGGGTTCCATCATTTTTGTCCAGGCCTGTTCCATGAGTTCATTTTTTTAAATAATTCCGTTGAAGCATGGTTGAAAAGCAATGTCTGACTTTCATTGGTTACCTTTCATAGAATTCTTATTTATTATTACTTTGGTCAGATTAAAGTTATGTCTGTCACCATTGTGAGTTTTTCTTTCATTGACCGAAGGGTACCAACAATTTTGTCCACGTGTGTATATAAAATTCCACTCTGTAACATTGGAAATGTGCTTGCTATAATCCTAAAGAATGGCTTTGTAATGTCAAAATTATGAAAGATCCACTCTATAATCTCCTGAAAATTCCATGATAATCTGCCAAAATAATCTACAAATCTCTGTTGAATATTGACCTACATTTTCACTGTCAAATTCCAAATTCCGCTCTCCTAATCAATAAAGTACATTTTTATAATCTCTCAAAGACCAATGATCCGAAAATCATCCTCTATCATTTGTCAAACTTCCACTCTGCCTTTTAAAAAGCTCTATTCAATAATTTACAGAAACAATCATAATCCCTTAAATTCAGTTTTAAAGATAAGATAAAGAGACAACTTTGTTGTCATTGTAGTGATACAAGGAATTTGAAAATTTGTTTTAGAAATCCCCAAAGACCCACTCATCAATATATAACAAAAATCTTTCCTATAACCCCTAAATTACAGCTTTATAATTCCCCCCCTCTCCCCCCCCCCCCCCCCCCAAAAAAAAATACATTTCATAATTTACGGAAAAATCCACTCTATTATTTACCAATCTTCTACACTAGTCCACATTTGCTCTCTATAATCCCTGAAGTTCAGTTTTATAAGAGCCACCCTTGTAATCTTAAAAAGCTACCAAAGACCCCATCAATAGTACCCAAATTCCCCAAAATGTCACCCTGTAATATTTTCAATTTGCTCTCTATAATCCCTAAAGTGTATCTTGATAATATCTGCAAGTCCACTTTTTATCTCCTGATAATTCTGTACCAACAAAGCTCGGTTCAATAATTACCTACATTTCTGAAATACTAAAATAGAAATCTTGTTCGTCCCCAAATTCTGCTTCAAAATCTTCCAAAATAAGACTCTATAATCATCGGAATTAGCTAATCTAAATTTCCAAACTATAATCCAGCATTTATTCTCTATAACCTCCAACATTAGTAATCTGTAAAAATACTTTTTAAAATCAAAATACCCTTAATTATACCTATTGAATAGTTCAATAATTAACTACATTTCTGAAATATTAATAGATTGACATTTTTATCTACTATATTTCCCCAGGTTTTCACTGTCTAATCATAAAAACGCTGTTAAATAATTTGCTAAAACATTCCACTCTGGAATGTCAAATTAATCTCAAATTTAGCTTTAAAACACACACCCTTGTAATGTAGAAAATCCACTCCATAATTTGCCAAAATAACACCATCATTCCCAAAGATTTCAAACGATCTACTAAATGTCCATTCTATTATCCCCTAAGATCTGTTAAATAATTCTCTCAATTTGTACTCTGCAGTATTTATAATTATAATATCCCAAAGATCCACTCGATAATCCCACTCTATAATCTGCAAACATTCTACTCAACAAACCCTACAGTTCTGTTTAATAATTGGCTAAAATTGAACTTAGAAATATTACAAATTTGACCTCTATAATACTGAAAATTGAGTTTTATAATCTTAAAAATAACCACCACATAATCTAAACATCCTGCTTGATAATCTGCCAAAATGTTACTCTATATTCCCTAAAATCTTAAAAGAAAATTTTTGAGTGCCTCAATATTTCCTGTTATAATCTCACAAATGTCATCACATTGGTGATTAGACTCTGTAGTCTCTATAATCTTGTACTTCATTACACTCTATAATCACTGAAAGCTCTACTCAAACTTCGTCTACTCAAAGGTTTATAATTCTACTACTTGAGAACCTCAGGAGATCCTTAAACGTGTGCTCTTTAATCCCTGAACCGCTCTGTGACGTTGCGTACTCTTACCATGGCTTTACACCAAAGGCAGCGCCAGTCCTGCAATCGGAGAACGCTGCCGCAGGTTTTATCACACACACTGCACTTTGCGCTAACGGGCAAGTTTCCTTCCAACCACTGATGGGGCATCGAGATCTGAGAGACAGACAGTTACGACAAGGGTGTCATTACTTCTGATTAGAGCCAGGGTTTTCACCAGGCCGTGCATCCGCACTCGCACTCACCCCGTCCTCATCCTCGATGATGTCCTTCCCGATGGACGCCAGCGTCGTCCACTTGCAGTTATTCGTGGCTCTGACGGCGCAGCGCTTATGGGCCTTGAACTTACACACTGCGAACAAACACACAAACAAACACTGAGACACTGAGACAACCCAAGAGTAAATATTAAGCAGAAATCATTTCATGCACACACCTTCGCAAGAGAGGCCGTGTGACGTCACTCCGCTCAGCGCTTCCCTGCAGACGTTGCAGTACGTCGGCCGGGCGTGCGAGCACGAGAACCAGTTGTGCATCCCGGAGAAGTGGTCCATGCTGTACTGAGAAGACTACCACACACACACACACACACACACACACACACACACAAACGCAGATAAATATTACGAATTCGAATCTGAATCAAGTTAAACATCCTGTTATCATTACGCACTCGCTCTTAAGGAAACATTAACGCCGATAGCGGTATGAGGGACACGTCTGACACCGGGAGGGACGGGGACGGGGGGGATAAAGCTCGGATACAACTGGTATCCGGATCCAAGTCTTGACCTTGTCCTGAAAAGGAAACCACACACACACGCACACATGAACACACACCTCAAAGTGCTCTCTGCTCTGGACACTTCTTAGAGCTGCCATCCACTCCTCCATCTCCTTCCTGTTCTCGGCACAAAGAATCAATCTTCTACACGGAGTGATGATCTAAAGACAGAGAGAGAGAGAGAGAGAGAGAGAGAGATGTTTTAACTAAAACAGCTGGATCCACACCACAGTCCCACTACACACCAGAATTCCAATTATGTGTGTGTGTGTGTGTGTGTGTGTAACAGAGTTGACGTCAGCTTCCACTTCCTGAGACATTTACAAAGCCCCCTCTGTTCCCACAGATAAAAATAGCCCAAGCTTTCCTCCTTCTCTCTCACACACACACACACACACACACATACACACACACTCTCTCTAAGCAAGCACACACTCATCCCCCATAACCCACTCAGCATGCACTCCTTCAACCTCATGTTTTTTTTTTTTCTCCCTCTTTTATTTATTTCAACTTCTAACGGCGCTGTTTTTTTTTTTTTTTCTCCTGGAGACTTTCGCACAACGAATCCACTTTCCAGTCAGCGCGCCGCAGAGACGCTCGGGCTAGTCATCACAACGCATCACTTCCTGCGCAACGCTGACTCGCTCGCGCTCGTGCACACGCACGGCTGGAAGCGGATACACGCAGGCTCGAATCTCCACCCTGCTATTAAAACTAAATCAGGCCAAATGTCAAACTATAAATACACATCAAACACACACACACACACACACGTACACACTTAGACACAGACACACAACATATGAAAGAGTTTAAAGGAGACAGAGACTGATCAAAGCTGAGTAGAAGAAGAGAAGAATTCGTGTGTGTGTGTGTGTGTGTGTGTGTGTGTGTGTGTGTGTGTGTGTGTGAGTGAGTGAGTGAGTATGTGTTCAAGACTTACGGTGAAGCTGTTGTTGACGTTCTTGGTGCTGGATTCAGCCACGCTGGCATCGGTCAAATCCACCTCGTCGAAGATGATCGACTTTAAAACAAACACAAACACAAACAAATCAATCCATCAGATCAACCGACACAATCCCGAGAGCATCTCAGAACATGGCACGGAAAAAAAAAAATCGTTTTTTTTTTTGTTTTGTTTAATGGACGAGTTTCCAGAATCTGACGTGAGACTACGCTAGCATGCCTTATCGCGCAAAAATGTGCAGTTTGTTATCATTCCGATGCTAAAAAGAGCTCACACACACACACACACACCCACTTCAATTGGTAAGAACATTGCGGTTCGATTGTATCTGTAGCGTAAGCGGGAATATCGTTCACGTCTAGAGCTTCGTTAAGTGATGAGCGTCCATTATAATTTTCCTTAATTGTTTATAAAATTCACATACAAATAAACAGGAAATGCAAAAAAAAAATCATGCAACAATCAAGCTGAGATTTTTGTGCCTGCCACACAGCTAGTAATATTACTAGTAAAGACTCACCAGTCACGACCCGATACAATATTATCATGATACCTCCTAATATCATGATTTTGAAAGTATTTTGATTGTATAAATATCGCAAATTGACATTACATTTTTTTTTTCCTGATTTTGTTACAATTTTAAGACCTTGAACCTTGAAAAAAAATTCATACCTTGTAAGTTTTATCCCTTGGCTTTATTCGCCATCTTGAAAACTGAACTGGACATAAATACAGGTAGACCCTGACTTACGAATGAGTTTGTTCTTGGAGCACGTTCATAAGTTGGAATTGTTCAATTGTTCGAGTCTTATACGCCTTTGGCACAAATGTACAATGTAGGGCTGAAACGATTCCTCGACTAAATCGAGTAATTCGATTACAAAAAATGATCGAGGCAAAATCTTCTGCCTCGAAGCTTCGTTCAATTCATTTTAAAAGCTTGCGTTATGTTTCTGCGCAATTATTTGTTGACAGCACGCTTCTGACACAGCGCGCTTCCGGGTGCGAGCCGACAGTAAACACCAACGAAGAAGAAGCGCTTACGTCACCCACAAAGCGGAAAGAGACGCAAACAGTTAGCTGTGTATTGATTTGAGGGAGCGTTCTGTCGCGGCCTCCAAAATGGAAGGGAGCGATAAAATTATCAGCGAGGCCAAGAGAAGAGGAAAGCAGCAGGAGAAAACGACAGAAATTGTCAGTAAAGGCTTACGTTATGCCTGAGATGTAGATTTTGAAACTTTTAGTTCTGAAAGTTTAGTTGCACAACGTATAATTATTTATTTTAATGTGTGCCTTAGTTTTTTTTTATCCTTAAAGTCATTTGAAATACCTTTTTTCTGCATCCGAGAAAAGGCTTTAAAATAAGAAGGTATGGTGCTGCAATGCACTTAATTAATCTCAGTCAACTTTAATACCCTTATCTCACCTACGCGGTTTCGTGCGGTGGCCGGAGGTACGGTTCTTCATGATTCACCGCACGTTTCGGCGTTGTGATTACGTTTCCATTTTTCTGCGCGGAAAATTTAATATGTTTAAGCCGCCTTAAAAACATGTTTAATTTTTTTGGCGAAACGTCGGCGGGCGTCGACACGGTGCCGAGTCAAACCACATAGGTGAGATAGGAGTATAAGCTATTCCTTGTATTGTGAATAATGACGATGTTTATTTTTGATACAATGCTGTATGCATTTAAAAAATAAAAGTAGATTTTTCTAAAAAGAAAACCAATTAATCTTCGTTTCTCTTATATATTTTACACTGCTGTTTAATTAAGCAAAAGTGCATTTTATCCGATTACTCGATTAATCGATTAAATTTTTGGTAGAATACTCGATTACTAAAATATTCGATAGCAACAGCCCTAATACAATGTAAAGCTTTCCAATCCCAAAGCATGACTAAATCTCTCCACACTAAAACCGTAACCGTGCCTCAGGTAATGGATCTTACACAAACGTGACAGCGTTGTTTCTGCCCCTTTCAATTGCGAGGGGAATCCTGGACATCATTTCGTCTTAGAGCTGTTTTCCCACTGTGTTGGACTGCGAACTTGTTGAGGATTTTCCGAAATTAGGATTATTCACCATCGGGACAGCTCATCATCGATATCCCGGACTGATCCATTGAAACCATATACCAGACTTTAGACATTTTATACACTCACTTAAACACTATTAAGTGAGTATATTGCACATCATTGTAAATATTAGTATCTGGTGCACTGGAGTGTCTATTTTTATATAATACACTTGAGCTACGATTTGTTTGCATCTATGAATGTTTGTAGAACTGTTCATAAGTCGGGGACTAAATGTAGCCAGTTCCTTATAACATTAGTTTTCTCGCTTTAAAACCAAGTGTAGCATTTAAACAATAGGACTTCAAATAAAATATATATATATATATATATATTTTTTTTTTTATATTAAATGTATCAAAAAGCAAAACGTTTACCATAATTATTTGACATTATTATTATTATTTAAAAAAAGAAATCAGAGTGTACTGCCTGTAGGATGATAAAGTAACAGCGGTGATTTACCGCCTCAAATGCTTCCAACGGCTTATTCGGGTGTGGAGTATTTGTGAGCACGCGACCACAAGCAGCTTTGAGTGTTTCGATTGAGAATCAATGACATCCAACATGATCGGTCATGTTGATCAAGCTGAGAAACTCTGGTCACTGGCCAAACGGACACTGGTCACCCGGTCACCGCTGCTTCTCTATTATACAGTAAATGTAAAGAATCATTTATAATTTGGTTTTGGAGTTAAAGTGGCGATAAATGAATCGACATACAAAAGAATTGTGATTCATAACTGAATAGATTATTTTTTTTTGCCCCCATCTCTAATTATTAGCATTACATTTTGTCCTTCTGTCCTTAAACATCAAACGGTCTAAAACGCTCATCTTCCTGTCTATCTCTCTCGCTCTCTTTTTTTCGCGCTTGTGGCTACAATCTTCATCCTCTCTACATAACGTCTCGAGTCATGACTCACACAGTGTTTATCTTTAGCTCGCTGTGGTTTTCTTTCATTGCATGTAAGGACTTTCATTTTTACTTGAAGAAGCGCTTCGACGCCAGTGCAGCGCTCGGTCGTGTGCGGCGCCCGATTAAAAACAGCTCCTACCAGAAACCAGAACGGAAGCTTGGTGTTCATGTGTGTGTGTGCGTGTGCGTGGGTGGAGCACAGCAGGAGATGCACTCGAAATAAACTGAGCATGATCCTGACCATTGAGGTGTTTATTCTCACCGTGAGAAATACAGAAAGTATATTTGGAGTGCGTTATGTTTTTATAAAATTATCACATGTAACTTATGGAATAGAGATCAGATGAGTCAAACGCACGACATATAAAAGTTTGAGGTGATTCGGAAACTCGACACCCACAGGACACGGCTACTGTTCTTCTGAAATGATGCTCTGTGGTTTATTGTTTTGTGCTGTACCGTTCAAACATCTCTCTCTTTATTTATTTATAATTTTTCTAATAATTTTATTATTAATTTTTTTTTAAATCCCCTTGCTTTTATTCTCCACAAAAACATTATAAATATTTCATTCAAAGTGGAAAAATAAATAAATTAAAAAAACAAGTTAAAATATATATGCGTTGATATATTTTTACTTAAATATTATTTTGGGTTACGAACTTTAAAAGATTAAAAGATTAATTTTTAATATTTAAAATACGGCCAGAAAATGTATACACAATTCAGGAAAAGAAAAACTTGTATAAACATTTTATTACTAAATTTATTGCTATACGTTATATATCGATATACCTGACAATATAAAAATAATATGATAATATTATTCATGTTATATTAAAATAACATACATCATACTATTTTTCTTTTCCTGAAATGTGTATACTTTCTTTTGCCCTGACTCCGTATTAAAAAAAAAATTAAATCACCAAAATTCAAGTAAAATTATCATAATTTTACGTCGATTAAATATAGTTTAAGCCTGAAACAATCAGCTGGTTAATGCCGTCATCACCTGTATTACTGAAATTGTAGTTATTACAAACTAAATTAAATGGAACTAAATAAAAGAGTCACACTTCAAGTACATATTTTTATTCTTTTTTTTCCCTCCCTGCAGTACACTAAAAATTAAGTACAAATTTCAAACTCTGTATAAGAAGTTTTAACTTCTTAAGTTTTGATGCAGCACTTCTGGTTTCCCGTGATGTTGTTAGCTATTAGTAATGCTTTTCAGGCATGATGGTCCTTTTTTAATAATATATTTTTTATAAATAATATAAGATAGTTGCTATACTTTTGGGTGTGGATAATTTAGCTAGGTTTACAATTATTTTAAAAAGAGAATACTTTTGTTTAACAAAAGGACAAATAATAATAATGATAATTAAAAAAAAAGACTTACCATCCCAACAAACAGAAGCACATCAGCTATAGGTTTTCAATTCAATTCATTGTCGCAAAGCAGCTTTACACAATCACAAGATAATTATAGAAATGTGTATGAATCAAAATAATCAGATTGATCCTTTTTTCCCGTTTATTTTAATTTATAGATTTTTTTTTTTTCATTGCCTTTTTTTCTATTTTTGTTTTTGAAATTTTATTACATCCTGTCCTTGTCTGTATAACTCTCCCTCTTAGCGTAGCAGAAATTACGAGTGACGCTCAAGACAAACTGGGACTTTTTTAAACCGACTGACATTTACAATAGATTTCAATCACAGTTCGGTGATGAGACACTTAAGAATCTGAATGGTGTAAATGTTTTAAAGAAGACCGTACGTCTGTGAATGATGATCCCAGCCGAGGTGGCTCGGGGCCCACTGCAGTCGTTCCCGTGAACATTCAGCGAGTGGAATGCCTGATCCTTTAAAACCGACTGGCCGCTAACTTTCAGGAGAGAAGCATGTGTTCAAAACCACTTGCGCATTACAGGAACTCGGCTGGAAATAAAGGGTGTTTTTAACTTTCAGAACTGTGTTCTGTTATTCTGTACGACTTTGATGAAGCAAAATCCGGTTTTTAAGCTAACGTATGATTTCTTTATGTGTCCTGCATAATAAAAAAATTTTCATGTTACGTGGCGTGATATCGGAGACATAACCGGCTCAGAATGAGTAGGGGTGCCAATATTTTTGTTACTATCCTTAAATAAAATACACAGATTTTTTTTTTCCCACAAGTCTTTAAAAAATTTCAGTGAGATATCATCATCATCATGTAATGATTTATTTGAGCTGCAAACCGTTTTTCATCTGAAACCGGTTAAAGTTCCACACAGCGAGATCTGGATCTAATCATCTCAATGAACACGTCTGTTCGCCCGCGGTCAGGAGATAAAATCCTGCTGTTATCAGGTGCCGCGTGTGGATTAACGCTCAGCTCAGACAGGAAGGAGAGGAGAGGGGGGAAAAAAAACGGAAAGAAAGATGAGCCTGGCAGCGAAAAATGAGCCGCCATTAGCGCCGCACGATCCGTTTCATAAAGCGTGTCACCTCCATCGACCGTGATGAGCTACAGAAGAGAATTACTTTAAAGAGAGTGTTTAATTAAGATGGCTATCGGTTTACGGCGGAGAGCGATAGCTTAGCGACGCTGCCGTGAGTGGAAGCGCGCTCGATGGGTAAAAGAACAGAAGGAGAAAGAAAGAAGAAAAGAAAAAGAGGAATAAAACGGTAAAAATAAAATAAAAATAATAAACACTCTGAGATGTGTTGATATTGTTTGTTATTTTGCAGTTAGGATAAAATATTGTACTTTCGCTTGGAGGAAACGATTCTGGTCCCCTGGCTGAAGGGGCGGATCCCACAGCTGGTCGCATAAGAGAAAAGTTTGCAACCGTTATTAGCTTGATCGAGGTGGGAAAAGCAAGGAGGGATTGAGTTCACCTCTTGAAGTGAGCATGAAGACATGACTTCAGACATAGAATCGTGTCGACTGAAATCAGGTTACCTGAATATTTCGTTGCTGGTTAGCTAGCTAACATAAACTGTCCTGACTCCGCCCATTTCCTTATATGGAGCAGGCTGTAACTACCAAGTGCAAGTGTGTAGGATTGTAAATTGGTGTTGGAGCATTAAAATGCCGTAGACACCTAAACTTTTTCAGACGTGTGTGTGTGTGTGTGTGTGTGTGTGTGTGTGTGTGTGTGTGCGCGCGCGCGTGTGTATGTGTGGCAATTTGTGCCTGTGCTCGCGCACACACGCCCTAACCTACCTTAGCGGTCTGAGCGTAGTACAGTGTTCTCCCACGCAGCTTGAAGTAGCGTCTCTTCCAGCGCTGAAAAGAGTTTGTCTGTTTCATCAGCTTGCCCTCTTTCAGCACCGTCTGTCACAAACACACACAAACGCAAATAGAATTTAGCACGTAGTTTCTGGAACCCAAAATTGATCACATCTTCTTTGGGATTCCATTACGTTGTCATGACAACAATTTTCTGCTCATGGTTAAAATGAGTCCCGTTACACTCCGCTAACGAAGCTGCAATTTTCGAGACTGAACTGCACCACGGTGTACTTTTTATCTGTTCAGAGTTACGTCCGACGTCCGTACGCAGGATGTCTGTTTAGGTATTTAGTTCTCGTTATCACTTACTCTTTATCTACAACTGATAGAATTAGAGTGGTTTTGCTCAAAGCTCTGGCAACTATGGTCTGAAAGGATGGCCGTGTGAGTGTGTGTGTGTGTGTGTGACAGAGAGAAACTCAAATCGTTCTCAAAGCTGATCCTCAGCAGTAGTTGTCATGGATACGCCATGTCTTGGGACATTCCGGTATCAGATATGGCAACGATTGATGGTTAGAACGCAAGAAACTGGAGCCATACATAAAAAAAAAAAAAAGAAGTTTACTGACAAAAGTACACACAACTCAGGAAGAACTCTGAACTCTCTCAAACACACACACTTAGATTATGGAATTAAACATAACACACAGACCTGATCGCTGTACAACTCCATGTCCATCACTCTCTGAGGATGCGCTCATATAATACTGATTGCTTTCTCTTTTCTCGCGCTCTTTTGTGCACACACACACACACACACACACACACATACATGTCTTTGGTTTCCGCTGACATTAAAGGTAATGATAAAGCTTTTCAAAATGCACGTGTGGTTTCAGCCTCGCTCGACCACCTTCATGCACGCAATGCTCCTGCAAGTGTGTGTGCTGACACTCTGACCTCTCACACATAGACACTCTCTCACACACATATACACAAAACCCTTTCATCTTAGACTTAGACTGCTAGAACATGAATTGATCAACAAAAAATGACATTTTCTGTCTCACACACACACACACACACACACAGTGAGCTGCTGCTTCACTCAGCATCCCCAGTTACATCTGAGTACAGTGCACTTCCACACACACACACACACACACACACACACCATTTAATTAAAACGTATACACACATAAGTATAGTACTTACATATAAAATATTATACTACAAATATATAAGGAATAAGGAATATTACTAAAAAATACCGTTTTAATAAGTTGTGCAAAACTGAAACTGGTCATTTGGTCAAATCTGCCTTTTCTCCGCGAAACCGTTATTTTTTTTGCGAGACGGAGGCTGAGGGCTGACCGCCGGACCGCAGCCTATCTCCCGCCTCGCCACCCAGGAAAGCCCGAGGCTTCTGCGGCCCTCGCGGGTCTCGCTGGAGCAGAGTAACGGTCACCGGCGCAGCCGCATCACAGAGCGGAGCCGCGCCGGCGCTTCTTACCTTACTGCGGATCTGACCGGAGGTGGACACTTTGCGGATGAGTTTCTGCGGCGCGCAGGGCTCGTGCTCCGCGTCGCTGTCCGAGGACTCGTCCAGAGCGCGAGCTCCGTCCGCCACCGCTGCCGCTGCCGCTGCCATCCTCGCACACACTCTGCCCGCGAGCACAGCCGCGCGCTCCAGCGGTCCGAGCACCGGAACATAGCGCCGACTTCCGGTCAACACGAGGACTGCACAAAGGACTCAATACAGTACAGCGCCTGCCCCCGGTCAACACGGGTACTGCAGGGAAAAGCTTAAACCAACAAAGATATAGCGCCAACTTCCGATTAACACGGGTACTGCAGCAAGGAGTAAAAAGAGCACGGCGCCGACTTTCGGTCAATAAGGGTACTAATGAAAGAAGTCAGATGACCCCGACGTGTTTACACAAGATTACACAAGATAAAATCATTTGTCACATGTACCTTACAGCATAATAAAAAATAAATCCATACAGTACTACCTCGGCATACGAGCGTCTTATGAATTCTCGCCTTAAGAATTAAAATTGTGCAAGATGCGAAGCAATTTCAGCATACGAGCAAACGAAGCGCACGCTGGCTAAGTCGCGTGTACGTTCAGGAGCCGCTCAGAACTTGTTTGCGTCAATGGAAAGCCAAGCAAAGTGAGTTTACTTTAGCAAAAAGGAAAAAGGGACCACTTTCAATTGAATTTTTAAATCAGCCGGTGCCAAGAGGAATCATAAATTGATAAGTTAATTGAGGTTTAATGTCTATTTTAATGTCTATTCATAGTTTACTTAAATTACATGTCTTTTCTATGGTAATATTGGTAATATTTTGGGGTGGTTGGAACAGATTATTTGCATCCTTTGGAAAAATGCGGCTCAGACCCCCAACCTTCCGAACAGTAACACATCGAATGACATGATCGATTCTTATAATTATCATGAATTGCAGCTCGTTTATGTCTGCAATATAAAGATTAGTTTAATGTTCAGGTAAATTCTTATAACATTTCACCCTAACTGCCTCATACAGAGCAACTTACAGCAGAGATTTGGAGTCTCTATTGGAAACTCGTCCTTATGTTAGTTGTCTAGAACAAATTAGAAAAAAAGAAAAAACAGTTATATCTTATTTTTGACATTTATTAAACAGTATAGAAAATAAAGAAAGTAAGACAAAAATGAAAAAAATGCCCATAAAATGAATCAATAAATGATTGTTTGTTTGATTTTAATTCAGCATTTTCAAATTTTTGTAAATCCGGTGGAATTTTAAAAAATGACCGATTTTGGTCTGGTGTACACAAACATTCATGCACACCTTTACCAAAAATATTGAAAAAACAAACAAATCTATGGTAATAAGCCTATATCGTGCTTTAAATCACTGCATATACCCCACCCTAAAAAACTACGTACCTCATGTAGTGCACTAATCTGAAAGTATATACAGATCGCCTGAACACCAAACTCACAAAGACCACACCGTTATCAGTCCCTGTGGACCCTGTCCCATTATCGCATCATCATGGATGTGTCTTAAACCACACAGCACTTTCGTGGCACGTACACCAGACACCATATTCGCTATATATATACTGTATATATATATATATATACCATCATCCTAGGTGTATGTGCATGAGAGAAAGAATAAGTGGGCCAGTGAGTGTGTGTTATATAATAAAATGTAATCCTCAATATAGATGTGAGTATGTGTGTGTGAAACTGTAGCTGGGTGGGGTTTAGGGACATGACCCTGCAATGCATGTTGGGTAAGAAAGCAGCGTGGGAGACAGAAAATAAGGTCGTATCACCCTGGAGACAGGGTCAAGACTTTGTTTGGGTGGTGACTTCACCAAAAGCATCTTTTATGTTAAATTCTCCAATAGTTTATACGCCCATACAAAGGGGCACAGGGCGTGGTAGTGGTGTACAGGTGTGTATAAGTACAGACACTGGAGACACTTTTTAAAGTTCAGTCGAGAAAGAGGATGAGGAAAATGCTTCATCGCTGGAACTTGGTAAGTCGAATAACTTGTGCGAGATGGTGTTCGCATGGGTGTGGATTGGGACACGCCCATGATGGCGTGACAGTAAATAATGAGTTTGTAGGTAAAGCAGGTTTGTGTGTTTTTCTACATGTGTGTATGTGTGTAGGTAACCCAGACTGTGTTTGCCTTCATTTTGTGGTTGGTGTGTATCCGCTGTATGTCAGTCCCAGATGTCGGTTCAGTGCAGTATCCATGGGTGGGGTCTGACCTTTCCGAATGTAATAAGCTTATGGAGGCTTCCGTCCTTCCCCCTGCTGATCAGGTGCCGTGGTTCTGCACATGCTCACTGTGCAAAAGCACAAAAGGGGAGAAAGTAGAGAGAGGAGACCGGGGATTACCTGGTATTAAACACACACACACACACATGCTCACCCACACACAATTTACTCCGTGTATGTATTAATCCTCATTGTCAATGACAGATCTCTCCATCTTAGATTGACTTCCTGTTATCTAGCAAAGCTTCAATATTTGCCTGTCATCCATGTTTGTCTTTCTGTGTGTGCTGTGTGGTCACCCCTGGGAAGTGTCTATATAAAGACAGACTGGAAAAAACATACACAAACAGTTAAGAGTTCTGTCTGGATACAAATTGATCCAAACAGTGTCTTTCAGACCACTGGGGCTAAGAACATTTCACTAGGATACACTGCAGGCTCTGATACAGGATAATATTACACATAAACACACTGCACCTTTAATCATCAATCCTTTCATTGGATCATCCGTTACTTAGCAGCCATAATTTATGTGAAATGCTTTTGAAGAGGCATAATTGCTTCACTGTCTTACAGTATTTGACACCTTACATTTTTTTCTCATCAACTGAATAACAGACCTACCTTAAGTGTCTGAACTGGGCAGGTAAATGTACTCATAAAACACTTTCTAATTATTAAATGTGTGCTTAAAACCCAAGCAGCACAAATCTGTGCCGGCAACACAGCATATTTCAATGACGATTAATAAATATATACAGTATGTGCTTACTGTATATGGAAGCCTTGCCAGTGTGTGTAAATGGAAAGGCTTTAAACTGCAAACTTTTGGGTTTTCAGATTTGTTAGATAAAATTGATGTCACTATCATTACTTTTATAACATCTAAATTTTTACCACTACCAGAATATGATGATGATGATGATGATGATTATTATTATTATTATTATGAACTGTATTATTATATGTAATAATACATATACTACTACTAATAATAATAATAACAACAACAACAACAACAACAACAACAACAATAATATCAATAATAATAACAATAATAATAATAATAATAATAATTATTATTATTATTATTATTATTATTATTATTATTATTATTATTATTATATGTATTATTAAATATAATAATACATTTCATAATAATAATAATAATAATAATAATAATTTATTTTGTATTTAATTTAATAATTATTATTATTATTACATTTAATATAATTATTATATATTATATTGTTATTTATTTTAAAAATCCAAACATCCACAACCAAAAATAACCACAAACCACCACCTGGGCAAAAAAAAAAAAAAGGCTATTTCTTTGCCCAGGTAAAAAATAAAAAAATATTCAGTTTCTATATTGCCTAGGTTGTGCTGAAAAAAAATATATATGCCACTCCATACTGTACAATTCTGAGAAACAGCAAAAAACAGCAAAATGTTCTGAGCTTAATGTAAAAAAATGTTGATCTTGGGCAACCAGGGTTGCCAGATTTTTCTTGAGTAGAAGCAGCAGTGATATGAGATTATATAGCTGTATACCTTGAGCAGCCATAAATTTAAAATGGCAAATATTGTGATGAATATTGTGTGGGTTCCCCTTGTGCTACCTGGGCAGCTCTGACCCCTTGGGACAAGACTTAACAAGACGAATGTAGGTGTTTACCAAGAAGGTAGCGATATATCCTTTTGTTGCTGTGGGTTGCAAGTTGGGGTCTCAATGGATCAGACTTTTTCGTCAGGCACATCCAATGGACGGTCGAACGGATCAAGGTCTGGGGAATTTAGAGGTTAGATCAACATTCATCATTTATTTGCCTACTTAGAATCTTTTTTTCAGCAATTTATGGGATTGGATTATACAAGCTTGCCTTTGGTCCACACGGGCATAGATGAGACTTGGGCACCCAAGATCCTATCACCAGTTTACCAGTATATAATTTATAATCAATGATGTTCAATAGTTGTTTATAAATGTTTAAAATAGTTATTTTCAAAGTGGGGTCCATGGACATGCCCATTTAAATGAAAATATATCAAGCTGCACTCTTGATAAATGTTTGTATATATTAAAAGGAAGTCCTGGAGCTCAAGGATTAAGGGGGCTAACCGGACTTCGTGGTGTACAGGGACTGATTGGACAGCAGGGACTGAAAGGTAGGGTGGAATCACACACTCAATAAAAAGACACAATGTGATTAGAATAATGTAATGAACCACAATGTACTGTAGTTACATGCTTTACTCTCTTACACACATAGGTGAGAAAGGAGATGAAGGAATGAAAGGAGAGCGAGGCCCGGAGGGACCAAAGGGCTTTATAGGCATGCGAGGGCTCAAAGGTCAGTGAAACTGAAACTCATGCTTGAATCTGCTTAACACACTTTGTGCACAAACATTCATAATACTCATGTGTGAGTTCCAGGTGATAAAGGAGATCAAGGTGTGAACGGCAGGGTCGGAGACCCGGGTCCAAAGGGAGCAGATGGTGAGTGCCCATTGGGGTGTGTTTCATTCCCGGGTTCTCCAGGTGACCCGGGTCTTCCTGGTCCGGTCGGATTACCTGGGTTACCTGGGCAAGCTGGAGTACCTGGCGCTAAAGGTTTAAAAGGTGATCCAGGCATGGATGGTACACCAGGCACACCTGGACTCTTGGGGAATAAAGGTGAACCAGGGAAGGAGGGAAATTGCTCATGTAAAGATGGACAGAAAGGTGAAGTGGGACCTGTAGGAGCCAAGGGCACTAAGGGAGAACCCGGTCAGATGGGGTCTCAGGGTGTTGCAGGACAGACAGGTCCTAAAGGAGAGACAGGGGAGATGGGAATGATAGGAATGCCTGGTCCATGCAGCCCAGCCGTACAATCCGCTTTCTCTGCAGCACTACGATCATCATTCCCGGCACCCAATCAGCCAATAGCGTTCGGGCGTGTCATCTATAACCCGCAGCAGCACTACAACCCGGGCACGGGTATATACACAGCACCAGTCAATGGCACCTACTCCTTTAGCTTTTACTTGACCGCCTCCACTCGCTCCCTGAAGGTTGGACTCTTCTGGAACTTCCAGCCTGTAGTAAAGAGCACGCAGGCATCAGAGTTAGGCTCCACCTCCCAGAAAGTGGTGCTACACCTGAGCGCAGGAGATCAGGTGTGGCTCCAGGTGAAGGACAGCACCACTAACGGAATGTTCACTGCTGCTGATGTCAGCAGCACTTTCAACGGCTTCCTGCTTCAACCTGACTTCTGTGACATCATCATGGACCGAGAGCTTTCTCCTCCAAACATCAATGGGGTTTACACCTGGGGAACTCTAGATTAGGTAGAACGCAAGTCATACATGTTGATCCACACACAATCTGAACCTAAAATATTAAAAATGGGAAAATCTGTCAGGAATTTGTGGAATATACAAATGGAGATTCTGACCGCTAAACACTTATCCTGCTGATTAAACCTGCTTCCTACACCATAAGCACTCCACCCTAAACTATACCTGACCAGTGTATCCTAAAACAATGCTTTTAATCTTTTAAATTAATCCCCAAAACTTTTAATCCCCAAACCCCTTACAATGCCTTTGTATGTGATATATTTTAATATGATTATGAATCATTATTATCATATTGATGAACACTGTTAGAATTAGAATTAAATAGTTTTTGATTACAAGCATTTCAACTGTGTGTCACTGTTATTGACTAAATGTGCATATTAGGGATGATACAGAATTTGAATTTGTTATTTGCATCAAGTACATTATTGGTAAACTGTAAACCCTAATGCTCAAAGTCAATAAACATATTGAGTACTGTTAACGTAAATAATTACAATGAGTTCAAACTAATAGACATTAGAACTTTTTGGTATTTATGAGTTGCCACTTGAAATTTTAATATTTATGAAAATTACACTTTTCAAGTTAGCTGAACAAATTTGATATTGTAAGTAATTGTAAGAACTTAAGTAACAGTAACTTCACCTTAAAGTTTCGCCAACTTCCACTCATACTATTTAATAGCAATTATATATATTTTTTTATTTGCTGCAAATCAAATAATTTGTTATTGGTCTTTCGGGGAGGAAAGTACAGGAAACCCTTCAAGCACAGGGAGGACATGCAAACCCCCACACACCAAAAAAACCCAAGGTAGAAATCGAACCCTGGAAATACTTCAACACAGTTACAATTACAGGAAAATCTGGGGAAAAGTTAAAAAAAAAAAAAAACTGTGTTATACAGCGAAGTGAATGTGAAATAAAACGGAATGAAAAATATTGTGTATGATGGAAGCTCAGGGTTGAATGTGAGAAATAAGTTTGTTGTAATAGCAAGTTCACAGTGTACTAACAGTGATAACTGTGCAGTGAGTACTGCACGTTAATGTTGGAAATAAATAGATTTATATACAGTGAATGTGAATATTTTCCATGTAGTAACATATAGGGGAAAGATATGATGGTGACCACGTCCTCAGCAACAGTTTCAGTTTTTACAGATAAGAGTTGTACAGTTTAACGGCCACTGGAAGAAAGCATCTCCTCCTGTGGTGCTCAGAACAATAGTAGTATTTACATATTTTTTTTCCCAGTTTAAGCCACACCCACTTTGTATGAAATGGTGGATATTTTTTGCATAACAATATCTTTTGCATTACCCATGTGTAAAGGAATTGTCCTTTAATGAGTTTTGATCCCGGACTGGTTTTCTGTACTAAGTTGATACTTGGATTTGTCTCAGGCATGGACTTTGGTCTCGCTAAATCTAGACTTGAGATTTAGAAGAAAAAAAAAACTTTTTCTTTTTGTTTGAATGACCCTTGAGTGTTTCCTAATGCATGAAAGAAGCTAACTAGTTTGGTTTTAAATAGGATTCAGTAGATTTGTTTCAACGTCGGCTTGTTCTTGACTTGGCCTCATCTCCCATAAGACTCTGCCTTGTCCCGCTTTTAGTTAGTCCGAGGCTACATTTACATTACAACCCACATTTTTCAATTCCAATTTTTTTGGTCAGATTGGATTTTTATGTCAGGGCAGATGTGATTTTAAGGAAAATTGTGCTTGGGATTTTACCCTGGAGAATGGCAAGCAGTTAGTCAGCTGTATTTTCATCCTGTTCCCATTTACATGGTCATACAGTATGTGGTCCGAGATTGTTTAAACAGTGACTCAGATTTTTGAAAAAAAATCTGATTTGTGCATTCAGACAGCCCTTAACAAAATCAGATTTGTGTCACATTAGGTGGGGAAAAATTCAGATTTGATGCACATCACACTGGGAATGTGAATGCAGCTCTAGTCCTTGACAAAGCCCCACATCAAATTTCCTGACAAACTGACCTTTATTTATGCTCCGTACATATATTCATTGTATGAACATTGTACCTGGAAAAAAGATATGTCTCTGTGAGTGTGTGTGTTTGTGTTGTCCTGGGTTGCGTGTGTGCAAGTGCCATCTGATCCATCAGTGTGTGTAATCTAGTAAGCAGCAGCAGGTGTTTCCTTTGTTAGATCTGTGTAGAGATAAGAGTTTATCACAGCATCACTGTGTGTATGTGTGTGTGTGTGTGTGTGTGAGAGAGAGAGAGAGAGAGAGAGAGAGATAGTCTGTGTGTTGGGGTGTGTCCATACTCCTGGGCATACAGTACAATATGTGCTTAACCAATATATCCTTTTTTTACACATGTTTTATTATAGATAGATTTATGATATATTAATATACCAACAGCATCAATCCTTATTATTCATACATATGATCGGACCATATGGAGCATCCATCATACAAATAATCTACATGTGAGCTGTTTCTAAAGGAATGACAAGATATTAGAAAGAGAGTGTGTGAACCTATATATAAATATTTATATATTATATATATTATTAATATTAGGATAAATACTAAAACTAAATATACTCTACATATGAATGTCATTTTCTTACTACAATTCTGTGTACAAATCACACACACGCATACAATACACACCAAACAGTAATACTTATGCTTTATTATTAGTATGTTACAATATGAAATATCGATTCTGAATGAAAGAATTGTGTGTGTGTGTGTGTGTGTGTGTGTGTGTGTGTGTGTGTGTGTGTTACAGGAGAAAAAACACATGCAGTGTTCCAGTTACACACTAATTTTTATTAGTTAGTCACCAACACATTGCTATTCAGATGCTGAATGAAGACAGGTCACTAGCACATTACAGCGTCATCCACCTAATACACCTTCACGCTTTAATAAACTCTAAAACACTGTAATAGTCACTGTAGAGTAAATACTGAAAAAGAGATGACCGGAGTTTCACGAGTCCTCTGCGGATTCATCGTCATCACCGACCACGCCTTTGAGATACGAACGCTTAAACTCCTCGAACACCATATCCGTGTCCTCACTACACAAACACACACAAACGCACACAAAAGAAAGCAATTGGAGATGTGTGCTAACATGTAGGCCCGTTAAGTGACACTGCACTGACATCTACCGGGGTAGGCTTCGTAACTTGGTTGGTTATTTAACTCGTGTAAATGAAATTAAATCTTTTCTTTCTCATCATGTACAGTATTATACAACGCATTGAAATCTCTTTTTTCCCCCCAAGCAAGCTAAGTGTTCCTCAGCAGGTTTCCACTGAGGTGAACTAGAGCTAATGCTAATGCTCTATGCTAATGGTAGGAGTGTGTTAGTTTTTAATGAGTTACTTCATTTATAAATGTTTACTTAACTTTGAGTCATTCATTTAAGAATGTACGCTTTTATTGTCTATTATTTTTTATCATCTTAATAACAAAACAATGCCATTAAAACTGAGGAAAAAGAAGAAGAACGAGAGATACAATGGTGAGTCGAAAATCATCCGCACAGATTTTATTTTAATGAACTTTTAGAAAAGATAAATACTCATTTATCTTATATAAATTAATAATGAAAGATACATTTTTCAACATCATGTCCTTGCTTTTGAACACACTTTGTCAACAAGCTTTTGTATTCCGTCATAAAAAAATGTTTAAGGCTGAGTTACGAGCTACAAATGCTTTAGGAGATTCTGTCTTCATTTCTTCATCAGAAGTCAAAATCCATCCTCGTAGGGACGCTTTCAGGGGACCAAACAGGTGAAAGTCCGTTAGAGAGAGATAAAGCCTATTGGCAGGATGCTGTAACACCTCAAAACGAAGTCGACAGTGTGGGCAGAAGTGTGCGGACGTGCATCGTCATGCCAGATCACAATGTCCTTGGATAGCGGTCCTCTACTTTTAATCTGAAGTTTAGTCTTCAGCTCTCTAATAAGCATCTCACTGTAACGAGCACTGTTTTTTTTTGTTTTTTTTTTACCTTTTAACTGTTAATGTTCCAATACTTCTGGCCCTTAAGAGTCTCAGAAAACTGTAAGCATTGAAGAATTTTTCACCTGATGGTTGACTTTTGAATTTTTTCTCAGTCAGCGATTGAGGATGTTCCCGTTACATACTCTGCTGTTTACTCTGAGGCTCGTGGTGATGAATCCACGTTTCTGAGGAAACTTTCACTTTCCTTAGAGTATCGGTCCAAATTTTGTTTGCAGATATCCAAACGCAAATGAACTGATGTAACACGTTCACACCTGCACAGCAATGACTGGGGAGACGGGGGGCTTTGACCAGAAAGCACTGATAAAACAGTGAGGCCAGAAGAAGTTCAAATATAATCGGAGTGCGGATCATTTTTGACTCAACCTTGTATTTTCTCTCATAATCTTCATGATGTAATACTGATTGTGTTCTGGGTGAATGTGTTACTTTTGGAAGGTTCCAAATGCTTATATTTCAGAGGGTTGAGTAAATAGTGTGACATTTTTTTGTTTTTTACAACCTATAACATTATGTTTTAAGTATGAGATGTCAAATAGATTCAATTAATACCATTGATGAAAAAGTAATATCAGTGGAACACAACATGGCAACCCAATCGTGGAAATCCATTTTATAATGTCCATACAAATAGAGCTAACTAGCTAAGCAAAGGTAGTTTAAAAGTGGCATTACTGGCACTTTTGTATTTACTTGTGTGGCTTTAAAATCCTGTCAGACATCAGTGTTAGCTAATGTAAGTATGTTAGTTGGCTAGGGTTAAGCACCACTGAAGTGTCATGAATCAGTCATGCGAGTACAGCGTTGCTAGCTCCCTTAAGTCTGAAGTAAATTAATAACTTTTTTTTTTAAACTGGGAAAGCCTCACCTGTCTTTAACTGGGGTAAATCCAAGACACGAGAGAGAGAGAGAGAGAGAGAGAGAGAGAGAGAGAGAGGATTTCAGTCAATAATGAAAAAGTACCATATTGTATATTATCCTCAATTTAAACTAATGAAGCAGTAACAAACAAAGCACCTAAGCTAAGCTATTTAATAATGCTATATACACAGACAATGTAAGAGAAATAATCGCTAATGGGAAAGCTAACCGAACAGATTCAACAAAACAATTCAAACAAGAATCCCTGCTAGGATAAGAGAAAAGTTAATGGGAAAGAGTTCGAGGTTTAGGAACATGAAATGGAAGGCTTAATTCATAACAGTTAATAACAAGCAGCTAACAGCAAGCACCGTTTTTTTTTTCGAGCATGAGATGGAAAAATATTATGTACAATTTCAACACAACAACTTCCTGTGTTTCATTAAAGATAACGCATATAAAATGTGTTAGGGCCTCCGAGTGGCGCAGTGGTTAAAGCGCTCGCCCTATCATCCGGAGATCGCTAGTTCGAATCCCGGGTGGTGCTGTAACCTCTCGAGGTCTAGAGAGAGCTGATTGGCCGAGCTCTCTCAGAGGGGAGGGATGAGAGGTACTTAGTGCTCCCACATTAATCACGGCTCTACAGCCAATCAGGGGCGTCTGTGAGCTCGCGCAACGGAGGGAGCGGATAGAGCAGTTCGAAAAGATGCGGTCGGCTGGCGTCATGTGGTTCGGAGGAAACACGTGATAGTCTTCGGCCCTCCCGGCTGAGTGGTCGTAGTAGCCTTAATGTGGGAGCCCCCTAGTGACGGGGAGGAATTGGACACGACTAAATTAGGGAGAAAATCGGGGAAAAATCCAAAAAAAAAAAAAAAAAAAAAGTGTTAAATGTGTTTGGGTGCTAATCTGTCAGTTGCTGTTGTATGTTTGTTATTCCTGTGAGAAGTTAGCATTGTAGCAGCCAGTTGCTAGTACATTTACAACAGTGTTTAAAGAGGAAGAATTACAGCTCTCAGGTTTTGCTGTAAGCTCCTAAATGTGCTAACTCCGGTTTTGCTAACTCAGCACTTCCCAGCAATTCTTTAATGTCATATTATGAGAAATGCAGCATAGAAAAGGGAAGGTCCCCTGCTAGACTCATTGTTTCACTAGCGCTTAGATACCATCAAGGTAGAAAGTTTTCTCAGTAAGCCATGATTGGACTGCCTAAATGATTCACGTCTGAAACACTGGCCTCCCAGTAACTCCTTTAACGACGCAAACATGTGGAAATGGCTTGGAGCAAAGTCAGGACTGAACGAGGTATGTGGCAATAGTTCCTGTAATGTGCAAGTGGTATAAATGAATGATTGCGTGAACAGTTCACACAGACAGATGAGTCTGTTCCAGAAGTGGGGGACACGTTATCCGTTGATTTTCAAACATCCGAGATTGCACTCGCTGAATGTTCACAGGAATAACAACAGTGGGCTCAGAGCCACCTCGGCTGGGATCATCAACAGGTGCACGGCCTTCTTTAAAACGTTCGCACCATTCAAATGTTTTACCGCGGCTAAGGGTCTCATCACCGTAATGTGCTTGAAGTCTTCTGTAAAAATCAGTTTTAGTCTTTAGTCCCAGTTTGACTTGAACACTCCTCATAATACAGGGATGAATCGCTGAATGAAGCAGGGCTTCAGCTCGGCAATTTAGCGATGGCATAGATGGTGGTGTTCGCATGGTCATGCTTCAAGCTTTGGAAGATGATCTGTTTGAGCAGAGTGTATATAGGGATGAGAACGTGAAAGGACTAAGCGATTAAACAGGGCTGTATCACTTTCCTCATGTAAAGATGAAGCGAGATGAAGCTTAATCCATCTACAGTAGTATCAGCATCAGTTAAGCAGGCGGTCAAACAGCGTTGTGGGAAACCTCTAACCTTAGTGAAAATAGAGCTTAAAACGTAAACCCTGAATTTTATTAAAAATAAACTCTGTTATAAAAAAAGAGTTCTATACTTTTTTCATTCTATTTTTACTCCTATATTTTCCTAACCAGTTTCCTCGTGTCCAACTAACCATCACAAAAAAAAATGTAAATGCAGTATAACTCACTTTCCTCGGGTTTAGTATGCATGAGAAGAAATGGCACCTCCACAGCAACCTCACTAAACACACACATACAGTACACACAAACACACTTTGTTTAAATTCAGTACAAAGTTGATCATTTATATTAAGAATATTTAAAACTTTACAGAATTTTGTAGTATATGATCTGGGCGTACCTTGAACCAATCATGCTGTAAAACCCAAACCATGAAATACATTATTATAGAGTTTTAAAAAAATAACATTTATACATATATAACATGGTAATAAACACTGCATAATAAATACTGAATGAATTAGTTTAGTGCTTGCTACACAAATAGACAGACACACACACATACTCACCCAGCTGCTGTGCCCCTGACCACCACTCTGTAGGACACCAGAATCCCGAGAATCTCTTTCAGCACCTCCGCCTTTACTCTGGACACACACACACACACACACACACACACACACACACACACACACACACACACACATCAGTTCCACAATTATAATGTTACATTTATCAAAATTTTGTTCAAAATGAATAAATCTTTAAAAAATATATATCCTGTTCCTTTATTATTTTTGCCTTGAGCCTTTAGGGCCCTTTGGTTTTTCAGAACCAAAGTCCTTCATTTTAGTCTTCAGGGTCCATAAACTTATACTCTTACGTTTACTTTAATCTTCATATTTGCATCTTTTTTTTTCTTTTTCTTTTTTTTTTTTTTGGATTTTTCCCCGATTTTCTCCCTAATTTAGTCGTGTCCAATTCCTCCGCGTCACTAGGGGGCTCCCACATTAAGTCTACTACTACCACTCAGCCGGGAGGGCCGAAGACTATCACGTGTTTCCTCCGAACCACGTGACGCCGGCCGACCGCATCTTTTCGAACTGCTCGCTCGCGCACCGTTGGGGGCGGCGTAACACACTCGGAGGACAGCGCTACCCACTCCCTCCGTTGCGCGAGCTCACAGACGCCCCTGACTGGCTGTAGAGCCGTGATTAATGTGGGAGCACTAAGTACCTCTCATCCCTCCCCTCTGAGAGAGCTCGGCCAATCAGCTCTCTCTAGACCTCCGGCTGCGAGAGGTTACAGCATCTATCATGATAGGGCGAGCGCTTTAACCACTGCGCCACTCGGAGGCCCTATATTTGCACTCAGCCTGTAGAGCACTGTTTGTTTTTTTTGTCTTGTTTGTGTGTGAGGCTTAATTTATTCCCTTTTTGCATTTAGTACTCTTGGAGCTTCATTCTTAGCCTTTAGGAACTATACCTTATCCTGCAGAATGTAAACTAAGGTGTTTAGGCCATGTCTTTTACCCTTTACAGTTCCTGGTCTCTCTTGCTCTCTCTCTCACTTTAGCCTTGAAACTTACGCCTTCTAGTGTACCTCAAATTAGTGATGAGTCGTTCATGAACGATTCGTTCTTTTTGAATGAATCTTTAACGTGACTTAGAAGAACGAGTAGTAACCGTTCAATGCAGGAAACAGTATTGAACGGTCCTCAACGAATCTTCAAGTCAGAGTCGTTCGTTCTTTTGTCACGTGACTCTCATAGCAGATATGAAGTGCAAAAGAACGAACGACTCGGACTAGAAGATATTATGTTGAGCTGCTCATTCTGTTTATTATAATATGTCCTTAGCTGCATTGTAATATTTTAAAAATTTTGTATTTTGTATGTAGACGTGTTGGGGGTCTGTTTATTGAAAATGTAACATTTTATTTTATTTCTGATCAAAAGAACGAAATGAACTAAATGACTCAAAAAAAGATTCGTTCATTTTGATGAACGAGATTCAAAGAATCACGAGTCACTAAAATGATTCAAACTTCCCATCACTACCTCAAATTCCTTCCCATAATACACTGCTCTGACAGAGTGTGCCGTTCTCTCACATGCTAGAAGAAGCCAGGTTGGTGTCCTCATGCTTCAGCTTCCCATCCAGTGCTAAGCCCCGCCTCTCGCGGTTGTTCTTCAGTAAGGGGTACAGAGTGTACACTTTCTTCAGGCTGGTTCCAGACGGCACCACGTCTCTACGGCAACATCACAAATCAACGGTGATGTCATGAGCACACTGGGACCAGTGCGATTGCAAGTGTTTCTACTTGTGTGTATGTGTGCGTGTGTGTGTCTCTTACGTGGTTTCCTCACAGGCTACAGATTTTGTGTATTTGTCATTGGAGTACAGCACCACATTAGTCATCTGCTCAACTGTGGGTGAGACAGACAGAGAGATAGGATAAGACCTTAAAAATAGTGGTGTGTGTGTGTGTGTGTGTGTGTGTGAGAGAGAGAGAGAGAGAGAGAGAGAGAGAGTGTTACCTGAGTGTGTGTGTTACCTGATACTACAAGGTTCTTTACATCCTTGCTGGAGCTGTTATCAATGTCCAGACTGACGTTGATTGGTTCACCGTGATAATATGTCTAAGAGAGAGAGAGAGAGAGAGAGAGAGAGAAAGACAATTTGCTCCTTGAGATGGTTACACAGCTTGTCTGAATAGTTTGTTATGTTTTCTTAGACTTCGAGTCGGAACAGAATCACATGAAAGGCTTTAAAGAATCCCGGACTGAACTATCCAGATCCTGATTCAGGTCGCTGGTGTGCAGCTGTAGCGCCATTTAGACACAGCGATCAGCACAACAAGTTAGCATAGCCGCTAAACATGATGTCCTACCTCTTTCTCTAGAGCGACACGCATGTGCAGGGGCTTGTCTGACATCATAAACTCGCAGGTTGTCTCGCATGATGGAGGAGCGCCGCCTTTATCAAGAGCATGCTGCACCTTCCTTATAGCTAAACGCACAGAGCTCCTACAGAGAGAGAGAGAGAGAGAGAGAGAGACATACATTAAGTGCATATATCATATAATATGGCCTTTTTATAGAAGCGTGCATCAGATGGTTACCGCTTATGAGCTTTCTCATCGTGATTCTCAGCACAGAAAGCCTTCACCTCAAACTCCACCGCACAGTGCTGCAGCGACACACACACACACACACACACACACACACACACACACACACACAGGGAGAGAGAGAGCTTTCAATGTTCCAGGGCTACATGTCATTCCAAGTAAAAATCCCACCCTTATCAGATATTATTCCCGGTTTGTATTCCGTTGGACGAATTGGCACCCCATCCAGGGTGAACCGTGCCTCGTGCACTACGTCTACTGGCATAGGCTCCAGGCCCCCCACGACCAGAATAAAACGGTTTAGACGATGAGTGAGTGATAAGTAGTATATTATGGATTTGTGTGTTATTGTCCTGATATACTGTACAGTTGTCGGTGTTGTACACATTACATGTATGTTGTTATAGTGGGCCGATTAATAACACGTTATAAGGACTCGTATGATGTTGTATCTGTAAATGTTGTCGCTGTTGTCATGGTTACCTTGCCCTCGTCAGTGGGTGCTGGCTGCAGAGTCACAGAGCACGGCAGGTTGTCGGGGAACTGAAACACACAACGCGGAGAACACACCTTATCACCATACTGTACAAAAAAACATTTAAAAAGACTTTAGGGCACATGAATACACTTGAGGGACTTGGGGCCTTTAGGGCACGTAAATGTTTAGTATTTAGAATCGTAGATGGTTGCACTATGCCTTTAGGGCATTTTCCTATTTACCCATTTGTCTTAGAGTTTTGTTAGGCATTCACTGATGACATTTAGCACTCTTGGTCATTGTGGAGCTTAGTCCTTCAGTGTAAGCATTTAAAGCACTTGATTCGGCACTTTTAGCCTTTAGGGCACTTGATGCGTCAGTGTTGACCTTTCGGGCAGATAAATTCTTAGTCTTCAGAACCTTAACTATTTAAACCTTAAATTTGGAGCATTTTCTCTTTTACAGTTTTTATTCTTCATCTTATTTCTCAGAAATATGTCTTAAGCGATTAGTTCTTCATGGCTAGACTTTTGGACACTTTTTACTCTTCAGGACATTAAAGTTCATAGCGCTTCAGCATTAAAGCTTTTGTTGTTCAGTCTTGGTCTTTGGGGCACTTGGTGCTTCAATGTTGTCATAAATGTCTTCATGAACAGTAGTTATGTGCACTTTGTCTTTAAGGTATTTTCTCTCTTACAGTTTTGGTTATAGCCTTTAGCCTTCATCCACTAGTCCTACACTGTTAGATTTTTGGCCGCATTACCTTCTTACTCTTGGATTTCAGGGTGGTACTACAATATTAGCATTTAAAGCACTTGGGTTTTCAGTGTTAGCCTTTAGTCCTAAATTCTAGTCTTTAAAACCTAGAAAAAAACCTTTATCCTTCATCTTTAGAATATACATTAGAAAATGCATTACGTTTAATGGGGCCAAACAAACCAAAATTATTTATTTATTCGAGTGACTGATGCAATAAATTCCTTTGGGATTTGAGCCCTCACTGTTACCTCAAAGAAGAAGGGATGAGCGTCGTTTCCGAGTTTGCGCAGCAGCCTTTCTTGCAGCTTGGTGTGGATGCTGCGCTCACGGTCCTGCAGTGGTGGATACACCTGCCTCGTGCACACGTAGATATCTCTCCGAAACGCCCAGCCCAGCATATCCGAGTCATCTCGACCATAACGGAACGTGCAGGACAACATGATGTACACTGCCAGACACAAACACACACACACAAACACACATACACACACACACACACACCATCAGTGAAAAAGATGTTCATTTTTCTCATACAGTATTCTATAAAATACAACAAACACAATACTGTTGCTAGCTGTTTTGTCTAAGAAAGTAACACCATCAGCGCCCTCTAGTGTCTAATCTTCAGTATCTGACCAATCACAAAGCAGAATTCCATCATGTTACTTTTAACTGGTCAAATATTGTTGCATGAAAATATATCTGTACAGTATGAATGTTTTGTTTGTTTTTTTGCGGGAAAGAAAAGAATGTTTTAATGCCATCTAAAAACGTTTCAAACATGAATTGGCTACTTAGCAAATTAGCTAGATGACTGCTATTATTAAGTAATAAAAGCAATGTTCTCTCACCTTTCTTTCCTTTTATTTGATGTGGATCGAGCAGTACTACACCATCTGAGAGATACACATACATGCACATACACACATTAAATCCATTTCACATAGAACCAAATAATAAGGAATAAATGAAGGACAGAACGTTTATTTTTCACCCTTAGCATTACGAGTGACAAACACTTTCATCCTTTATGACCTTTTGATATTTCACTTTTGGACGTTAAGCTTTACCATATCTTAGCTTACTAGCCATCTCTGCCCAGAACTGTGATGGACAAGCTGACTTACCAACAGGATCGACGGTTCCACAGTGGTCCACAAAGTCCCGCCTCCCCATGTAAATTCCCACCTAGCATCACACAAACAATAAAGGTACTAGAACAAACCGATTCTGTGCCTATCAGCTAGACATTGTGAAGAGTGAAAGGTGACCATATTAAATAAAGGTGCAAATAAATAAACCGTTAGCATTAAATAATTGATCAAATAATTAGCAGTAGGGTTAAATAAATGAATAATTTATTGTTTATTGTATGTCTTTAACATTTGAAATTGACATAAATATTTAAAAGTAAAAAGTGAATTCCTATGTTATTTTTTCATTATTAATTTCTTTCTTTCTTTCTTTCTTTTTTTCTTTTTCTTTCTTTCTTTCTTTCTGCCTTAAAGTCTTATACTCCGTCCACTAATTAAATAATTTTCTGGTGTGTTTGTGCATCTAGCACTGGTGGGCAAAGTAGACAAATCCTATGCATGAGAAAAATAAGGTTTATGCCGGGAACAATATTTCTCAAGTAAAATGAGAAGTATTTATTTACATTTCTTGTCGCTCGCATTAACTCACTGTAGTCTTTAAGTCATAAAAGTCTCTCTCTCTCTCTCTCTCTCTCTCTTTGCGCTTCCTTCCCGACTGTGAACACGCTGTTTTTTCGTCCCTGTCTGAAACCATTCTGTTCCGATTTCAAACACCTGCTAAATGATTTAGCGTTTCATGGAGGGAAGGCGAAACAAGCAATTACATATAATAGTCAGCAGGTTTCTGTTCAAATGTTACACTCCACCGTGGTCAGCGATGCACAAAAGTAGTGAAGTAGAAAGTACAGATATTTGTTGTAGGATGTAGTGGAGTAAAAATAAAAGCCTGCACTAAGAAAACCCACTCAAGTAAATTATATTCAGTATATGTAAAAAAAAAAAAAGTACAATAACAAATTAAATGTTCCTAGTTACCCTCTACCGCTGCTGATGCCCATGAAACCATACATCTTGACATAAATACATTTTGAGAAATAAAAAGTACAACATTAATTAAATAAATAAATAAATAAAGCTTAAAAATAAATATTGTATTATTATTGTATTATTAAATGAATTAATTATCACGTTCAATTAATTGATTATTTAATGCTTTATTTAATGACACTTTATTTATTTAACATCGTCACACTCCATAGAACACTACTCGATGTGATGAGTGATTCTTACGGATTTGTCACGTGACAGCTTCTTATAAATGACATGCTTTGGACTCATGGTGCCAACTGCAGAGAAAAGAGAAGACAAATTGCACAATTTAACACACGCGCACACACACACACACACACACACACGCACAACTGAATCAGGAAGAAGAGGAAAAAGGGTCACAATATAATATATTATATTAATTATATACAATATAATATTATATTGTATAAAATTAACAATATAATAACGTTCATAAGCTCTCAATATGGCGGCAACCAGAAACTTGCCGTTTGCTAAAGGCTACAAAATAGTAACCATTTTTCGCTATTCCATAATTTGTTTACATTTCATGAAATAGATGTTTTTATTTGACATTTCACAAGATCATGATGTGTCAGTAACTAACTGTAGAATGCTGTTTTACTTTGGCTAAGACACAAGCTAACATTTGCTGTGAATAAAACTACATGCTAATGCTGGCTAATAGTCTTAATCCACTATATTTACCTCAGCAACTGCTTTATAATTTGTGTAATGAGATCATTTTGTGTTTTCCTAAAAATAAGCTGCTCGTTTCACACACTCACTGTGTATACTACTATTTCCTGTATACAGGGAAGCATCAATCCAAGATGCTAATTAGCCTAATCTGCATGTCTTTGGACTGTGGGAGGAAACCGGAGTTCCCAGAGGAAACCGACCAAGCACGGAGAGAACATGCAAACTCCATGCACACAGACCCAAGGGGGAATCGAACCTGGACCCTGGAGGTGTGTGGCAACAGCTACCAACTAAGCCACCGCGCAATGTCCCCTTGCTCAATTTCATTTATTTATAATGTTTTTTTTTTTTTTTTTTGGGATTTTTCCCCGATTTTCTCCCTAATTTAGTCGTGTCCAATTCCTCCCCGTCACTAGGGGGCTCCCACATTAAGGCTACTACTACCACTCAGCCGGGAGGGCCGAAGACTATCACGTGTTTCCTCCGAACCACGTGACGCCAGCCAACCGCATCTTTTCGAACTGCTCGCTCGCGCACTGTTGGGGGCGGCGTAACACACTCGGAGGACAGCGCTATCCGCTCCCTCCGTTGCGCGAGCTCACAGACGCCCCTGACTGGCTGTAGAGCCGTGATTAATGTGGGAGCACTAAGTACCTCTCATCCCTCCCCTCTGAGAGAGCTCGGCCAATCAGCTCTCTCTAGACCTCCGGCTGCGAG
The DNA here is from genome assembly GCA_030347435.1 of Clarias fuscus. Classification (NCBI taxonomy): domain Eukaryota; kingdom Metazoa; phylum Chordata; class Actinopteri; order Siluriformes; family Clariidae; genus Clarias; species Clarias fuscus. Next base: position 4,271,440 of record CM059218.1, on the reverse strand, counting down.
AGGTTACAGCACCACCCGGGATTCGAACTAGCGATCTCCGGATGATAGGGCGAGCGCTTTAACCACATAATGTTATTATTAAGCTGCTGAGATTTCTTATCCGTTTCCTCCTCATCAGCATTCTGATCCTTAACCCTAATTCGTTGCCTCGTCATCCTCTTCATCCTCATCCTAATAGACTTACAATAGGCTTCAATTCAAACCGAATGCACAACGCACTTTACCTTAGTGCTTTATCTTAGATCTGTACACTAAGAAACTAACAAACATGCAGTAAAAGTAATCAACATACAGTGTATATGTGAATAGGATTTAATAAACATGTTTATAATAAATTAAACATTGTTCTTTTTAATACATTTATAGTTGTGTTAAATTTTTGGAACATGTGGAACAAATGATCACTTAATACATGTGAAGTTATGTAAAATAAATAATGGAAAAACAAACACTACATTATAAAATGGTGCATTAAAGATAAAAAAAAAACTTATTAAAAATAACTTCTATTATTATTATTATTATTATTATTACTATTAGGATTTCTTCTCATGCATATAAATTACGACCTTATTAAACACACAATTAGCGTTAGTAAGAAAGAGACTCACATGCGTACGCGTGACACGGACGAGACACGGGGTACACGGTCACGCAGGTAGCCAGGTGTGTGTTTAGGTGAGCACTGTGTGTGTGTGGCAGTATTTGTAATGTGTGTGTGAGAGAAGCTCCACCTTTACACTGCTCTCATTGGACTGGCTCACTTTGTTAGAGTCAGCAGGATTCCCATGCACATTTACACACACACACACACACACACACACACACACAGAGTTGATCATTAATGTTTTATAAAGATATTAACACTAAGGTAATATGATCCTAAAAAAAATATGTGAACCAATTTATCTTAACAGTCTAAAAAGAAAACAAGCATTTAATCCATTTTGTTTAATACTCCATAAAGACTTATATTAGTGAGGTTATGCACTGCCTGGTTTAAAAAAACTCATATTTTCACAGTGACTATAGCACATACTGTGGTTTCGAGTTCATGAGTGAAAATGATTCCTCATGGTCTTTCTCAAGACTCTTTCACCCTCTGAATCCTGGATTATGGCCGCACCGCCAGGGAAGAAAACCTCCATAGATGTGATGTGCTGGTGATTCAGTACATTCAGGTGGTCAGCTGACTTCATTTTTTTGCCACATAGCGTTGCTGAGTCTCGACCTGAGCGACTGAAGCAACTCCAGATCATAACACTGTCTCCAGAGGCTTGTACAGTGGACACTATGCATGATGGGTGCATCAGTTCATGCGCTTCCCTTCTTACCCCTGACACGCCCAATCTGGGGATAAGCTCAATCTGGACTCATCAGGTCACATGACCTTTTTCCATCGTTCTCCAATCTTTATGCTCCCTACCAAACTGAAGCCACTTTTCTGATGAGTCCTGCTAACAAATGCTTTTTCATGGAAGCACAGCTGTTTAGTCCCAGTCCTGTGAATTCTCATTACATTGTGTGTGTGTGTGTGTGTGTGTGTGTGTGTGTGTGTGTGTGTGTGTGTGTGTGTGTGTGTGTGTGTGTGTGTGTGTGTGGAGATAATAAACTTAGCTCTGGTTTACTATAGATTTTTTATGATGCAATCTCATCAAACATTTAAGTGATCTCCGTTCACTATCCTCTCAGGTTGGCTTTTATTACTGTGTTAGACATTTATTAACACAATTTCAGTAGTCTTAAATATCCTTGTTATTTGTTTTGGTTGCTTAACCCGGGACAATACTTTGACCCATCTGAAATGGACACTTTTTTAGCCAGGCAGTTTATACGGAACCAGCAACACATGAGTGTAGTAAAAGTGCATTGTGGTGGTGCTGTGGTGCTGTAACCTCTCGAAAAATCCAAAAAATAAATAAATAAATAAAGTGCATTGTGATTAAATAAACTGTAATGCAGACATGTAGTGTAAGTACAATATGTCCAGACTACTTTCTCATATAAACCCATGTTGTCAGAGTCAGCAATCTGGGTCCCAATCTAAGCACAGATTACACACCGTTATCTCAGCGGGGTGCTTAGCATAATCGCACGCGCACACACACACACACACACACACACACACACACACACACGTGTATGAAGCATGTGCCCCTGTTCCAGTGTTGTGTACGATGTCTTACTGTAATAATAAGCGATAAGAAAAGGAAGAACAGAAATCTCTGAAACAATCGTCGGTGTTGGCGTCCTAACCAATCTCAGGAGCTGACAGAACTCTGGAACAGGATCTATTAAACCCCTTCCTGACATTTAATCCTAGTAATCATTCCCTGTTCTATGTCAGTTAGGATGACTACTTCATTTGAAAAATGTGAAATGACAGAATAATAGTAGAGAAAAAGATTTATTTGAGCTTTTATTATTCCCAGGGGGTCAGACGTTTACCACATCTCCTGTTATACTGAACTTCCAGTCTCACACAGTATGACTGCAGATCAATTCCTACTATCTGTTTCACCCAGATGAGGATGGGTTCCCTGTTGAGTCTGGTTCCTCTCAAGGTTTCTTCCTATTACCATCTCAGGGAGTTTTTCCTTGCCACCGTCGCCGCCGTCCTCGGCTTGCTCATCAGGGACAGTCTGATCATTTCGATTCATACACATTCACCTTTCATACAAACTTAAAGAATATTCTTTTGATTGTGTAAAGCTGCTTTGCGACAATGACAATTGTTAGAAGCGCTATACAAATAAAATTGAATTGCATTGAATTGAATTGAACTTGAGCTAGTATTTGGTCAATTGCATAATTTGAGTTTGAATGTTTCAGGTCACGTATTGGATTGAGGTCATGACTACTCACGTACCTTGACTTTGTTGTCCTTAAGCCATTTTGCCACAACTTACGAAGTACGCTTGTCCGTTCAGAAGGAGCATTTGTGACCAAGCTTTAACTCCCTGTCTTGAGATGTTGCTCCAGGATATCGTCATAATCATCCTTCCTCATGATGCTACAGTATCTATTTGGTACCGTATCCACCAGACCAGTTTGCTGCTAGAGCAAAGCAAAACAATACTGCCACCACCGTGCTTCAGTTTTCTTTCCAGGCGGTCGTTAAGGCCAAAAAGTTACATGTTGGTTTCATTAGATGAGAGGACATTTCTCCAAAAAGATATTTGACCCCCATTTGCAGTTGCAAAAATAGTTTCAGTAGAATTTAAAGCATTTTTTTTTTTCTTGCTTGCTGAGCAGCATTTCAGATTACATTAATATGTATTGTTTTACTGTGCATATAGATGTTTTTGTACCTGTGTCTTCCAGTGTCTTTATACAAAACATTTCTGGGCAGTAGAGAAAAAGATTTCAGGAAAGATTTTGATCACTGTGCAGTGTCTGATACTTACGTAGCATTTACATTTAGGCATTTGGCAGATGCTCTTATCCAGGAAGGTTATTTAAATTATTTTATATACACTCACCTACAGGATTATTAGGAACACCATACTAATACGGTGTTTGACCCCCTTTCACCTTCAGAACTGCCTTAATTCTACGTGGCATCGATTCAACAAGGTGCTGAAAGCATTCTTTAGAAACGTTGGCCCATTAATGGAGATTTGTGGGATGCACATCCAGGGCACGAAGCTCCCGTTCCACCACATCCCAAAGATGCTCTATTGGGTTGAGATCTGGTGACTGTGGGGGCCATTTTAGTACAGTGAACTCATTGTCATGTTCAAGAAACCAATTTGAAATGATTCGAGCTTTGTGACATGGTGCATTATCCTGCTGGAAGTAGCCATCAGAGGATGGGTACATGGTGGTCATAAAGGGATGGACGTGGTCAGAAACAATGCTCAGGTAGGCCGTGGCATTTAAACGATGCCCAATTGGCACTAAGGGGCCTAAAGTGTGCCAAGAAAAGATCCCCCCCACACCATTACACCACCACCACCAGCCTGCACAGTGGTAACAAGGCCTGATGGATCCATGTTCTCATTCTGTTTACGCCAAATTCTGACTCTACCATTTGAATGTCTCAACAGAAACCGAGACTCATCACACCAGGCAACATTTTTCCAGCCTTCAACTGTCCAATTTTGGTGAGCTTGTGCAAATTGTAGCCTCTTTTTCCTATTTGCAGTGGAGATGAGTGGTACCGGGTGGGGTCTTCTGCTGTTGTAGCCCATCCGCCTCAAGGTTGTGCGTGTCGTGGCTTCAGAAATGCTTTGCTGCAGACCTCGGTTGTAACGAGTGGTTATTTCAGTCAAAGTTGCTCTTCTATCAGCTTGAATCAGTCGGCCCATTCTCCTCTGACCTCTAGCATCAAGGCATTTTCGCCCACAGGACTGCCGCATTCTTGATGTTTTCCCTTTTCACACCATTCTTTATAAACCCTAGAAATAATTGTGCGTGAAAATCCCAGTAACGGAGCAGATTGTGAAATACTCAGACCGGCCCGTCTGGCACCAACAACCATGCCACGCTCAAAATTGCTTAAATCACCTTTCTTTCCCATTCTGACATTCAGTTTGGAGTTCAGGAGATTGTCTTGACCAGGACCACACCCCTAAATGCATTGAAGCAACTGCCATGTGATTGGTTGATTAGATAACTGCATTAATGAGAAAATGAACAGGTGTTCCTAATAATCCTTTAGGTTGGTGTATAGAGAGAGCGCGAAAGAGAGAGAGATAGACATTACTTTACTTTTGTTTGAACGTGGTACCTTCTGGTGTTTGGAAATTGTTTCCATGGATGAACTGGACTTGTGGAAGTTGACATTTCTTTCTGTGGTCTTGGTTGATTTCAAAGAAGTGCTAATTTTGAAGGTTGGCCTTCATTCGACTCAAATGATGTCAATTAGCCTATCAAAAGCTTCCAAAGCCAATTTTCCAAGCTGTTTAAAGGCTCAGGGAACTGTAAACCTCTGACTCACATAAAAGTGAAATAATATGTCTGCAAATAATCTTTTGAAAAATACGTGTTTCATGTAAAGTAGATGTCCTGAGCATCTTGTCAAACCTATGAAATCTATGGAGTGTTAAATTGAGTGTTTTAAAATAATTTATCATTTAATTTTATTTAAAATAAATAAAAAATTTGTTTAAACGACTCCAATCTAAGCGCATGTAAACTTTACTTCATCTGTATATTGAGGAAACCTTTTCAGGATTTGTCTGTACATTTTTGCATCCGTTGACATTTATTGGTCTATTTAGAGTTTTAATTCTATTGTTCCAGTATCATTTGTTTCACCTGCCCCAAAATCCCCATGAACCTTTTAATAAATGACAGGAGGCTGTTGAGTCATGTTACATGTTTCATTGTGTGTAAACATGGTGTCTCGTACACAGACACATACATACATTATACTTTACACAGTTCATTAGCCAAAAGGGTTCAAGGGTCATCCTGAGCTCCACTCACTGCAAAGTGCTATACTGAAGCCACACCCATTTTAATGGAAAGAGCCAGTGAGATGCTGTGGATGATGAAACCGTACAGAAGAGTGTGCAAGAGGAAAGCACCGTGTGTGTGTGTGTTTCTTCAACAGACATTTGAGGGCATAATTAAAGTGCACTTCATTTGCAGGTTACTTCATTGTAAGCCACACCCACTTCAAAGTGTTTATATTAAGCCCCACCAACCTCTGCTCTGTTGAAGCACCGTGTGCTTGTATTATGCCACATTTTGCATGTGTGTGTGTTTTACTAATCCAAAAGCAGATGATCTCTACCTGCATGAGGTTTGATATTTATCATCATTATTATTATTATTAATTCGGGCGACAGTGTTTGGTTAATTCCTCTATCAATCATCTCTGCATCTTGGCCCGTCCGGTTTCAGCAATACATCACATTTATCATGCCGGTTCATCTGTGTGTTTGCGCATGCGTGTGTGTGTATGTTTTGCCAATGACTTTTGTTTGTAAACATTGTAAGGCCTCATTAAGTTCCATTATAATATTCCGAGAGTAATAATAATTACAGCACAGGCTGTAAGCACCAATAATATTTTATTAGTCGCTAATAATAACTTGGAACAGTGAGCTAACGCTAGCTTTGCTAGTGTCATGTGCAGAAATGTTATTCTGCGTTACGAGCCAACGTTGATTCGCAAAATCCAGAGTGCTGTGAAGTCCAAATGAGTGCTTGGAAAACCTTCATTTAATTTAAAGAGCTAGAATTAACCTAACGTACATAATTTTTTATGACTGAACTGATCTGCATCAATATCATTAATATTAATTATAAATATTATTTTTTTATTAATAATGATTAATAATAATAATCCTACAACACTAAATGTACACCTATAACACTTCTATCCTTTTCCACATTACAAAGAGGGTTTGGACAGGAAGTGATGTCGGAGACAGGAAATGAAACCTAATAAAACCATGAGATCCTTAATTGCCATGATTGATATACATGTATACACACACACACACACACACACAGGAGAACTGATATAAAAGGGTTATAATGGGCAAATTGGAGGCTTCTTTATATATATACGAACACGTTGGCTACAACCCATAACACACTGCATTCTGGGTAATGTAGTATATGTAACTAGGTAAAAAGTGAGTGGAGCAGGAATGAGACCAAGGTGAAGCGGAGCTGAGCGGGCGTGGAGCCTCGCAATCGGTCGGTCAGAGAGCAGGCTGGATGTGAGACGAATCAGAGCGGAGTGGAGCAGAGCAGAGCCAGTCGGAGGAGGGAGTGGAGCTGGACCAATCAGAGCAAGGCGAGTCCGATCCAAATCGGAGCCGATCCGATCCCAGGCAGGCTGGATGGAGGGAGGGATGTGAGCGGATCGATCACAAGTCAGACCAGAGCACAGCTTTGTTGCTTTTCTCCACGCTGAGCACGAAGGACCCGGACGGAGACCACGACACTGCGTTAACTGAGGAGCTGAGCAACACACACACACACACACACACACACACACACACACACACACACACACACACACGCAGACACACACGCAGACACACACGCAGACACACACGCAGACACACACGCAGACACACACGCAGACACACACGCAGACACACACACAGTGAGAGAGAGTTCATTAAAATTCAATGTGATGCAGTAGATCATGCAAATAGTAAAAGAAAGAAGTGTGTGTGTGCGCGTGCACATTTTACCTGTGCCCTTTGTCGAGGGTCCGCTCCACTTTCCCACTCAAAACATTCCACACGTACAGAACACCATCTGCTGAACCCGCTGCGATATAACTGCCATCAGGACTACACACACACACACACACACACACACACACACACACACACACACACACACACACAATCTAAATTTCATTCATGCAGCCTTTTCCTTGTCCTTTTATTTGTCACTAATTAAAAATGAACAATCCTCTCTTTCTTAATTATATTTGTGCACTGCTGTTTAAAATAGTTGTAAATAAACAGATAAATAAATAAATACATACTACACAATAAATTGGACAGTATAAATAGGAGATCCCAATAACACACACACACACACACACACACACACACACACTCTCTCTCTCTCCAGTGTAAACATTAACTGAAGCATCTGATGGATAAAATAATAGCTTGTGTTGCTCCGATCAGGCTTTACAGGTGTGTGTATGTGTGGTCATGTGTGTGTGCGCGCGCATGTGTGTGTTATTGGGATCTCCTAAATATACTGTCCAATATATTGTGTAGTATTTATTTATTTATTTATCCATTTACAACTATTTTAAACAGCGGTGCACAAATATAATTACGATCTGTCAAAGTATCATACATTTAAAACTTACTGAAAGGCAA
>CM059218.1:4136126-4248626 GCA_030347435.1 Clarias fuscus | reverse complement strand
AGACAGACAGAGAGACAGACAGACACACACACGCAGACCGACAGACAGACTCAGACAGACAGAGACCGACAGACAGACAGACTCAGACAGACAGAGACCGACAGACAGACAGACTCAGACAGACAGAGACCGACAGACAGACAGACTCAGACAGACGGAGACCGACAGACAGACAGACTCAGACAGACGGAGACCGACAGACAGACAGACTCAGACAGACGGAGACCGACAGACAGACAGACTCAGACAGACGGAGACCGACAGACAGACAGACTCAGACAGACGGAGACCGACAGACAGACAGACTCAGACAGACGGAGACCGACAGACAGACAGACTCAGACAGACAGAGACCGACACACAGACAGACTCAGACAGACAGAGACCGACACACAGACAGATTCAGACAGACAGAGACCGACACACAGACAGATTCAGATAGACAGAGACCGACACACAGACAGATTCAGATAGACAGAGACCGACACACAGACAGATTCAGATAGACAGAGACCGACACACAGACAGATTCAGATAGACAGAGACCGACACACAGACAGATTCAGATAGACAGAGACCGACACACAGACAGATTCAGATAGACAGAGACCGACACACAGACAGATTCAGATAGACAGAGACCGACACACAGACAGATTCAGATAGACAGAGACCGACACACAGACAGATTCAGATAGACAGAGACCGACACACAGACAGATTCAGATAGACAGAGACCGACACACAGACAGATTCAGATAGACAGAGACCGACACACAGACAGATTCAGATAGACAGAGACCGACACACAGACAGATTCAGATAGACAGAGACCGACACAGACAGATTCAGATAGACAGAGACCGACACACAGACAGATTCAGATAGACAGAGACCGACACACAGACAGATTCAGATAGACAGAGACCGACACACAGACAGATTCAGATAGACAGAGACCGACACACAGACAGATTCAGATAGACAGAGACCGACACACAGACAGATTCAGATAGACAGAGACCGACACACAGACAGATTCAGATAGACAGAGACCGACACACAGACAGATTCAGATAGACAGAGACCGACACACAGACAGATTCAGATAGACAGAGACCGACACACAGACAGATTCAGATAGACAGAGACCGACACACAGACAGATTCAGATAGACAGAGACCGACACACAGACAGATTCAGATAGACAGAGACCGACACACAGACAGATTCAGATAGACAGAGACCGACACACAGACAGATTCAGATAGACAGAGACCGACACACAGACAGATTCAGATAGACAGAGACCGACACACAGACAGATTCAGATAGACAGAGACCGACACACAGACAGATTCAGATAGACAGAGACCGACACACAGACAGACAGACAGCGACCCAGACGCGCACACACAGACAGACAGCGACCCAGACGCGCACACACCTGTCTGTCTGTCGGTCTGTCTGTCTGAGACAGCGACCCAGACGCGCACACACAGACAGACAGCGACCCAGACGCGCACACACAGACAGACAGCGACCCAGACGCGCACACACAGACAGACAGCGACCCAGACGCGCACACACAGACAGACAGCGACTCAGACGCGCACACACAGACAGACAGCGACCCAGACGCGCACACACAGACAGACAGCGACCCAGACGCGCACACACAGACAGACAGCGACCCAGACGCACAGTCAGAAAGAGATACAGAGACTGACACATACACACAAAGACAGACAGACAAAAGATACACATATACAACCAAAGACAGGAGACATATGGACACAGACAGGGACACTAACACACTCAGAGACAAAGTTAGCGGACAACTCTATAAGTGTAATTACACAGATGGACGCTCGTGTCAGTCAACATTTTCCTGTTGTCTAGCAACAGCGTAAATGATACACAACGATTAAGGACGTGAGAGACCATTAACCATGTTGTAATCACACTTAGCGTCACCCGTCACAAAAACTTGCGTAAGGTTCTGTCTGGGCGGTGACATCACGACCTACCGGATGTCCCAGAAGCGCACTTTCTTATCAAAATGTCCGCTCATCACACACTGCTCCGTGCACACGATGTCGTTACAGCTGGAGCCGGCAAACACCGTCTTCATACCTGATGGACGGAAAAGACACAAAGCGCTGTTAGCATTAGCGTTAACAGACAAGACCTGAAGTTTTGGTCTTTGGGTATTTTCTTGATTGTTGCTAGCATGAAGCATGTTAGCGATGGAGGTTAGCGGCGAGTGCATAGATAAGAGTTGGGTGTTAGTAACACCGAACGTTAGCGCTGACGTTAGCTAATGTGCGCTTACAGACTTTGCTTCGCAGGTCCCACAGTTTGAGCGTGCGGTCGTAGCTTCCCGAGACGATGCGTGCATTGTCCAACAGGAACCGTGCAGAGAGAACCTTCCCACTGTGACCTGTTAACGTGTGCTGGGGGGACAGACACGCACAGGTTATACACACATATATATATGTATATACACACACACATGTAGGTGATACAGGTCTCAGCATGAGGTTGAGATCAGTAGCTCGAGTCTCCGCCTCCCTATCGGACGCTGCTGCGGTGTGTGTGTCCCTGACCTCTGATGAACACACATACACTGAGCAGAGCGCCCTTTAATGTCAGCCTCCCCGTACCCAAAACACACACACCTAGAGCATGCTGGGAAACACAACTGAGGTGGCTTACTGGAACTGAGGAAAGGGAGGGGGCGGAGCCCTGAGTGTCAGACCTTTTACATCACATCACTGACCTTCACAATGCAACTCCGAAATCGTCACATCAGCTAAAGCTCTAACAAGTGTGTGTGTGTATGTAGCTCTGTGTGTATGTAGCTCTGTATATACACGCGTGTGTCTCACCCTCAGTCTGTAGTCGTCAACGGTCCATATCCGACTGGCGAAGTCATTCGATGCAGCCAACAGGTAGGAGCCCTGAGGTCGTCGTCACACACACACACACACACACAAACACACACACACTTATTCAAAACACTTCAATTCATCCTGAGCAATCGATCTGATTAATTCCTAAATGAATTTTTTCATTCATGCAGTTTCATTCAGCAGATCTATACTCACTGATTCGTTTGGTCATAGTTGATTCATTGATTCTGATTCCAATCAATCAACGATCAACTCCTCTGATTCATCAATTGAAGTATTAACTCATTTAAGCTGATTTGCTCATTTGAATCAATTATTTAATTCATGCTCAGATCAATTCGCTCTGATCATTAATCAGATTAATTAATTAATTTATTGATATTTAACTGTTCATTCGAGTCACACTAATTCATCAAATTGATTTATTATTGCTTCATGCAATTAAGGATCAATTAATTGATCATACTTATTCATATTCGTTCCATCTACTCAATTGATTTATGTGGTCTGACATGAACCTGTTTTGATTCATTTGTGTCGTTCATATTTATTTATTTTATTGCTTAACATATTTAAATGGTCTGAGGCAACTGAAGTGCAGCTTGTGTGTATAATACACTGCGGTGTGTGTGTGTGTGTGTGTGTCTGGATGGTTTACTCACCGTGCTGTCGAACTCGATGCTGGTTATTCCAGCGTTACTCCCCATTAAAGCGCCCTTATACTCACAGTGACCTGCATGCACACACACACAAAATCAGACCCTAAAGATAATCTAACAAACAGAAATGAGTGTGTCTAATTTCCTGTTACTCTCTGAACATTGCGGCTCATAAATAGCATTCTGGAAAATACAGCTGAGAGGAACAGAAGAGGCGTGAGTGTACGTTACCTGCCATGATCTCCCACAGTTTCACACGTCGGTCCATTCCTCCTGTAGCAAGCTGACGAGAGCCGGGACTGAACCTGACCGCGTTCACCTCGCCGTCATGGGCGTCCTGGGAGAGAGAGAGAGAGAGAGAGAGAGAGAGAGAGAGAGAGAGAGAGAGTCAGCTTTGTATATACCTCCATCTAAACTATTTCCACTATTTACAACACTTTTCTTTCTTTATCAATCTAATTGGTTGATAGTTTATTTGATCTGTTCATATTTGCCTGTGATTGGATCTATATGACTTAATTTTTACGATTCCTTATCTGATTTATGTGATTCAATCAATTTATATTGATTTGTATACTGATCTGTTGATATTAACCAATAAGTTGATTCACATGATTCATTTTGATCAATGTCAATCTGCTTGTATGAGCAAACAATCAGACCCCTATGATACAATGATTTGACTGGATACTGATGATTGATATGATTTATGATTGATTGAATGATTCGTTCAATTCATATACATTTATGAGCTGGCAACTTGATTCACATAATTTCATACTGATTCAATTATTTGACTCCAATTAATACTAATTTGACACGTGATTCGCACTGAGTCATTTATTTGATCAACATTTATTTCATATTGAAAATAATTATTATTGAACCCATGATTGATTCATACTGATCTGTTCGTGTTATCCAATGACTAAACTTGCATGATTCATGCAAATTTTACTCGTCTTGATCAACAACTGAATGGCATTCATGTTACTTAATAAATTACTTGGTTTGACTGATTGATTTATTTGATTCATTTCAGCTGATTCACAATATTTGATTTTACTTCACAATTGTCACATTCGAAGGAAGGTCTCAGATTGAAAACTGGAGATCATGAGCTGCTCGCCTCCCTGAAGCTCAGCCCTCCTGTGAGTGGTTTGTTCATGCGAGTGTGTAAGTTCTAGCGTGTGTATAACAAAGTGAAAATGTTTCTGTCAGACGTTTCTACTCTGTGTGCCATGTTGTCTCTCTCGCACACACACACTGAGCAGAACGGCTCTCAGTGTCAGCCACAGTGCAGCTCCAACAAGCACGTCTAGAGCATGCTGGAAAACTCGGCATGTGGGCTGGGAGGACCAGGGGAGCTGGAGGGAGGCGGAGTTCTTGGCTTCAGACCTTTTACAACTCATCACTGACCTTCATTCCAATAGACAACATTTTTGCGTAGAGGGATGACCTTTTTGATCTTTTTTTTTTTTTTGAAAAGAGGGTAAAACTCACAAACACATGGAGGGCGGTGGAGGGGATGCGGACGTCGGCGCACACACCGGAGGGAGTCTCTGCGTTGTCCGGGGGCGAGCCGTGGGAGTTCAGAGACCGCCGCCTGCTAACACTAACACGCACACACACCGTCTTTTTACACCCTTACAATATTTTACAAACATACATTTCTTTCTCTCTCCTTCTCACTCATACACACTCACACAGATACACACACACACTTACCCAAAAATATTGGAGATGGAATCTAGGAGACTACCGGGAGGAAGCTGAGACACTCGTTTACTGAGGACGTGAAGATAAAAGAAATGAGAGACAGAGGGTTCTTTTCATTGTGACCAAAGGGTCGATATTTTTAGATGGGACAAGAGTAAAAAAAAATTTTTTAAAAAAGAGAGAGAAAGTGACAGAAAAGCAGATGTATGCAGACAGACAAAGCAGATGATGTTCTAATGGAAGAGGGACATTAAAATCCAGAAGTAGTGATCAGACAGAAAAGACTAACATGGACAGACTGGTAGCAAGAGCGAGACAGAGAGAAAAAGGGAGAGTGAGAGAGATATTTAGGCCAAACATTTACCAATCTATAGGCAATCGATCCTCTCACAGCAGATACAGAGAGCCAGACACAAAAAAGGCAGGAGAATGGGTGAGACGTTGAGACAGACAGCACAAAATAGACGCAGAGACGGAACATGCAAAAAGAAATACACACACACAATTTAGGCAGGTCTACACACACAGTGAGTTACGGAGCGATGTCACAAAACCGAGACAGACAATAAAAGATCAGACAGGACACACACACACACCAGTTTGGGGAGTGGGTTTAATAGAGCAAGCAGACAGACCAGCTCACACATTCACACTCGCGTATGATGTATAAAGCATATAAAAAAAGCAGGCGTGCTGTGTATGTACCTGGGTGTGCGGCTCATCGGGTGGCTGGGAGACGTCTCTCCTGTCCCTTTCCCTGTCTCCTCTGAAAGCACCTCGATGTCATCCTCCCTGAGCCAATCCGGGAGCGGAATTATTAACCAATCGCATCACAGAGTGGTGTATAGGAAAATCACATCAGCATTAACACACGCAAACACACTTACATATCGATAGGTAGCGGCTCTTTGGCGGCATCGGCCAACTCTTTCTGCAGCTTCGCTTGTCTGCGCCTGAACACACACACGCACACACAAACACACAGAGATAAATGTGGTGAAAACATTAAATGTTTTTTTTTTGTTTTGTTTTAAAATAAATGAATAAATTATTGGAAATTATACTCAATGTGTTTAGAAAAAGAGAGCATATTAAAGTAGGAGAATAAATCAACTTTTCTACTATACTAAACTCCAGCTTATTTTAATTATTTATTTTTAAAACTATGGACTAAAGGTGAGATTAAGAAACGTAGTGAATTACGTTTAAAAATAAGCAACTGAAACAACGTGACAGAGCTGAACTTAGAGCAGTTCAAATGAATATTTACACTTGAATTGTAACATAAATTTTCAATAAATAAGTTCAACTTATTAAAAGTAAAACATTAAAAGAACAATAGTAGGAGTTAAAACAAATAGAACAAATATTTAATCACAAATAAAAACTTAACTAATTTTTTCAGGGGGAAGCAACCAACAGTGTATGGAATTTTACCGGATTATCAACTATTAAAATACATCTAAAAAGACATAGCATAAACTTAAACAAGCCATAAAATGTAGAACCGTAAACCGTACAAGACTGTGTCTTAACTTTAAAAACTAAATCTTACTTAAAATTAAAAACAATAAAGTTTTCAGTTATTATTTAAACACAAAAAAAACACCAAACCGCTTAGTGTTAAATGATTTAACATTAAAAAAAAAATTTACATCAGTTAATAATTAGGTTGAAATTAAGTAGTCTGAGGTCTAAGAAATTAATCATGTCATTAATCATGGCTACTACTATGAATAATAAAGTACAATAAAGCTTCAGTGAATCAATAATTTTACAAAAATGCAATGCTAACTAGAATTTAACTCTAGAATAAACTTGAAAGCTTGGAAAGTTTGAACTGAAGAAAATGTCAGCAGGTCTAACCTTTAGAAAAACTGCTAATAAACTCCCAAAATTCTCAAAATAAAAACAAAAAAACAACAGCAGTAACTTCAAACTAACTGTGTGTTAAAACAAATGGGAAAAAAGTAAGAAACTAACGCTTAAGTGCAACACTTAAGCTTTTACCTTTTACAGTTTACTTGAACTTCATACCTAAAAGTTTGCTCACACTTAAATATTCTAAGGTAAAAAATTACCAAACATATCATGGACATAAAAAAACATTAAACTGCAAATCCAATACGATTATTTGAGAATTTTAACATAAAAACGTAAAAGAAATATCCTTTAAAAAAATTTTTGCAACCTTACTGATTTAAACCAACATTGAAAACTACTGAAACCTCAGACTAAACTTTGGTTGAAAACTAAAACAGTGGAACTTGTAGCAAACAACAAGGTCCCTTTAAAATCCACAAGTTAAAATTACAAAAGCTTTAAACATAGCCACCTTTAAAACTAACCCAAACTTTTGTCAATGTAAAATTTAAAAAGTTGTCTTATGCCTATAGTAAACATAAGGTCTATAGGTAAAAATAAATAAATAAATAAATAAATAAATCCAAGCATCTAACCTGTACTCCGGTTGAACTTCATGTGCAAGTGATAATGTTGAACATCTAACCCTGTATTTAACCCCTGAAGACCCTCCTTCCTCTCCTTTACTCTGGCCAATCAGATTCTAGCACATAATGAGTATCTGTAATTCAGGAAGTTGTTTCCTTATTCTGGCCAATCACATACCAGTGTCAAAAATTTGCATTAGAACTCAAGTATAACTTTATTATAAAAATAAAGACATACTAAAATCCTGACTGAATTGACAAATTAATTAAATAAATTAAATACCACAAATTAAACACAAATCATATACAACCTGGGAGCTAAAAATAAAAGAATAATTTATGATGTAAAATAAGGGCAATGTAAATCTGATATTTGCTTTGCTGCTATAGAAGTATATTTTTTTATTTGGCAAAGATTTAAAAAAATGCACCCTGTTCAAACGTTTAGGTGTGTTGTATAAATATGTAGACAAAAAAAAACTAAAATTGAAAACTGTAATTTCTTTTTTTAAGGATTTTAAACAGTGTACATTCCTAATTTTTTAACGCAAGTCTAAGTAAATGGTTACAAAGAGTAAAAAAAGCTTTGAAACTTGTCAACTAGCCAACTTACACTAAAGGGTTATACAGTAGTTTCTAATGACTAGGATTTTTATTTGTAGATATTTGTAGATAAATAGCTTTTAACCACCAAACAGTAAAAAATGCCTTATTTACTGTCAATCAGCTGATATCTACCACGTTAGATTACATGCTTTAGTTGAACTTCCTTGTGGTTTAATGTAATATAATGCTTAAACTCCCCGAAACAATAAAGGGATACGTTCTGACCTTTGGTCTTATTTTATTTTTTTAAACCAGGAAAATAAAACTACAGCTACAGACGTCCTACCATCTTTGACTCTTTGATACAAAGCTAAAGATACAAAGTTGTACCTTCTCAGACGATTTCAGTCCTCACTCTTTGTCTTTCGTGTTAATTTGATTAACTAGTTTATCATGCTTTGATGTTTGAAAAATGTAATTACTATCTTTAGTATCAGATTTCAATTTAATACCTGGTAGGTTCCATATTGCTACTGGTCTAGCTAAAAAAAAAAACATAAAATAATAATAAAAATAATTCCTTTCAACTTGATTCTTTATATAAATGCAATAAGGACATACATTTTCTTTGTTGAACTTTTCAGGTCTGAAAGTTCCAGGCACCTATTATAAGTCAATGTAGTGATTAAGAGTTCTGATGGCCCATCTGCCATTTTTAATCTGTTTGTTTTCATTATCCGGGTGTGTGTGGGTTGGTGAATGAGCAGGTGATCACCTTTAAAACACCCTACGTTCACACTTTTTACACATGTAAATATTCAAAAAGGCTGTTTTTTGCTCATATGACTGTGAAGTGATTTTCTCATGTCAGAATGAACGGCCCAAAACACACAGAATCCAAATCCTTTCAATTCTGATTTGTCTGTTCAAAAAATCTGGAAAATATGGAAGTGGGCCAAATCATAAATCATGCAACGTTTTTTTTTTTTTTTTTTTGCATCAATACAACTCGACACTCGTCAATAAATTAAAATTTTATGTCACATATATAACCATACAGAGTATGATATGCGGCGAAATGTTTATACTTCTGTCTGTAACCTAAAACAAAAGATTTCATAGAGTAGAAATATTTCTCTACAATAAAAGGAAAATTGCACTAGAAGAGTACAATTAAACCAACTTAAATTAAATGGATTTCAAATTAAATAATAAAGAAAGAAACAAGCAAAAAATAAATTCCTGCAATTACTATTTTGAACTAGGAAGGATGGCAGACAACAGGGAAGAATGATTACAGTAGTGGGAGAAAGAGGTATGAAACTTTGCACATTATTCTGCAGTGTCTTGCTCTTGACATTACATGTTTTTCTATATTCAAATGCTATTTCAATTCAATGCCATTTTATTATATTTTTTGTACATATTGCTAATAATAATTTTAAAATCTTATTTCATACTTGATATTTTTAATTTGAAATTTTATTTTTAAATTTTAGGTCATGAGTATTTGTACAAGCATATCACTTCATATGATATTGTGTAAGACTGTGTATGTGACAAATAAAATTTAAAATTTTTGAAATTTATAAACAGTAATAGAAGAACCCGAGAATCCAATCATTACACTAGTAAAGCTTGTGTCATGCAAGAGAACCGATAATATCAAAGGAAATGGTTGATTAGATTTTAAGGCGTGTTGGTTCATTTAATTCACCTGAACAGTTTCTGGTAGCATGGCTGTGTCAGTAAATAACATTAACTAACAATAATGAGGCAGCAAAGCAAAAACCTTTATTTTTGGTTTTGTTTTATTTGGAAAAGATAAAAAGATAACAAAATGGAAAAATATTGTAGATGTTACAGGTCTGTTTGCCAGCTACAGTTTGAACATCGGTGGTTAAACCACCAGACCTTATGAACATCTTAAACAGTCTTGTTGTTGTAAAGCAAGTTAGAAAGCACATATTGCAAACTACAGCAACTTAGACAGTGATCAATAAAGATTATTGGGGCTGTCGATGCACTGTATGGTGAATCTTTAGTGGGTGGTAATATGCTGCAATTCCTCTAGAATCCCACAGGTGGCATGTTCTAAACTAGTCATGCATTGGTAAGAATCACAGCATTGTAGGAGTGAATTATTTTCTTTGTTTTGAATTCTACCAAAAAAAAAACAAACAAAAAAAAACAATATATATATAATTTTTTTTTTTTTTTTTTTTAAATGCACCTAGGTATCGTGAATATATTGTATTGGTTGGTCCCTGGGGATTGCCATCCCTACTGACCAACAATCCAGATATCATAAAATACTTTTGTGAATGAACTAAAACTTATAGTTGTATATAAATAGCGAATTCTTTTCTATTGTCTTTAAGGGTACAAAAAAAAAACTTCTTTCAATTGTTAATATTTATTTGCAAAAACAAAATCTAAAAATTATTTTCCTTTTACCAGCTTACCATTAAGATAACTGAACAGCTGAGGAGAATTTTTTTACATTATACAGTGTGAGACACCACCACATTAAAAAAAAAGTGTGTTTCATTCGAGAATTATTTAGGGGGAAAAAAAAAAAACCTGACTCCAGGTGCATTAAACCACAAACAACCTGACAATGTTTTCTTTAAAAACTAGATCAAACCATTTACCACATAACCACAACGCAGATGCTGAAACACACACGCAAATTTGTAGACCGAGAGCCTTAATATAAACTTGTAGTTGGCACCACTCTTAAAGTTACTGTCACAAGGGGGGGGGGATACACCATTCTCACACACAGTACACTCAAAAAGGAGCAGTGTGTGTGTGTGTCTGTGTGTGTGTGTGTGTGTGTGTGTGTGTGTGTGTGTGTGTGTGTGCGTGTGCCCGATCCGTCAGGGACGACAACAATCAGTACCTGTTCACACACTCTGGATTTGTATTGAAGTGTGAAGTGCAGAAACATAAGCGAGTTAAACAAATGTAAATGTAGTGCAGGAGGTTGAGAGGGCTCGGGGGTGGACTTTAAGGCATTAAAAATCTACATTAGAACAAATAAAAATAAATAAACAATTAAACTGGACATTATATCCACGTGCAGCAAAAAAAAATTTACGCAACGTCATCTTCTTATGTGTAAGAGAACGCAGGTAGGATATGGATGTTTTCTGTTTTGCTTTTTATTTCCAAAATGTACAGAATTTATTCCGTTTCATTAATTTCCAGGTTTTTAAGTAGCACAATTTGACGGAAAAAAATATATTTATGGAAATTTTTTTTTTTACCATTTAGTATTCAATCTTTTTATATTTGGACTCACAGCCGGTAGTAGAACAAATTATTTAATTTAAAGGATGTGTTAATATTTATTTCCTCTTTCGCTACTTACTTAATTACTATCCTAATCTGCATGCAGTCTGGACTGTGGGAGGAAACCGGAGTAGCCTGAGGAAACCCCCCTCCCCAATCACACTCCTAAGCAATTTCAAATTCCGATATTATTTATTAGTATATTACACATGTAAGAATGTTTGTTAAAATGAAAAGAAAAACTGTGCTATAATAACTTTAAAATAAACACAATAAGTTGTATAGAAATAATGAAATAAAAGAACACCGACAAGGCTGATGCTGTGGACACGCCCATCTTTGGCAGACGCTAACAAATATGAACGAGTATGTAAGTACAAGACAAACACGATGTCGGAAACCCAAAAAGTTTTTCTTTTGTGAGTTGGCTCTGTGTCCACCGTGATGGTTGTTTTAAAGAAAATTATAATGAGGTCTCAGGTCACGTGATCTCAGTGCCATGCAAGGGAGGTTGGGCCTGATTAGCATACTAAACAGAAATAAATAGATGTGCAAGGCTAAGACAATGATATTCCTTGCAATTTTTTTATTAATATTATTTTTATTTATTGTGAACTTGTATAATCTTAATCAATCTCTAAGACAATAAACAAATACAAAAAAATTATTTGATGAACTTTACATAAATTTCCGAATGTACTTATACTACCTGTAATAAATTGCAGGATTTTGCATTTTAAATCATTTTACAGGTACCTTTTGTTGTGCGCGATTATAATTATGCAACACTATTTTTAAGACACGATACTTCTAAGGTCTTCCGCATACACAGATCAAAATTTACCTCAGCACGATGGAAAAATTAAATACGCCCTTTGACATCCAGCATGGTTTAATGAATTAAAGTTAAAGTCCAATGCTGAGCATCAGAAAGTACAAATATGATAACTACACAGAAAAAGAAAGGAAAGGACACAGTAATACAGTAATTGCTGATTGAATAATTTCTATTTAATTTAATTAAATTTTTTTTAAATATAATTACTACTGCAAAACTTTTACATCAAAATTCACTATACAATCATGTTTTTATTTAAACTTTCTCACAAATGTTTGTAACACTGATAAAACGCTGCATATTTTCAGGCTGAAAATAACTATATGCATTTTGAAGAATTGTTTGTTTTTAGGCCAAGAAACTACATTAGAAATTATTAAAAATCTTTACTGACACTAAACCTGTGTGCCGTGTGCTGACGCTTTTAGTTCACTGATGAGGCCAACCGTCACATCCATACTGCTGCAACTGCTCTACATGCTAAAATATGCTCCATGTGCTGCTCAGATTGTGGACATTAGAATGAATACAGGTAGTCCCCGACTTACTAACGTGCTCCCAGAATGGAAGTCATTAGTAAGTCCAAATTGTCCAAAAGTCTGAACAATAAAAATGGAGTCCTACACGCCTTTAACATGAATATACAATGTAAAAGCATACATTGACTAAATTTCTGTCCTCTTTCCCCACACTGCCATCATGGACATATCAACATACTGGACACAACGTACATTAATTTACACACTGAAAATATTTAATATTATTGTATATATTGGTAATGTCTATTTATTTTTATTTTTTTTTTACAAAACACGCGAGTTACTGAAACGGTAGTAGAATCATTGTCCGTTCGTACCTATGGAAATTTGTAACTCATGTTCGTAAGTTGAGGACTAACTGTACTAGACTTTCTAGCTAGAAAGTTTGTGCTAGAGAAAGTGTACTGGTGAGATTGTTTGTAAGCTCGTATATCTGCATTGCTCAGTTTTCATTTACTGGTTTACAGTAGCGTCAAATAAACTCGCATTAAGAGAAGCACGTAAATCAGGTTTGAGCACTTTGAATGTTCGCAAAGTGAACGTGTAAATGTATGCATGTGTGTGAGTTGCGCGTTTGCACCGACCTGCAGTCCTTCTCGTTCTCCGCATTGAGCCGGTTGGCCTCTTGCGCCTTCTCTGCCATCCAGCGTGTGACGAGCTCCTGATTGTCCTCCGTGGTTTTGCGCAGTTTTTCCTCCAGAGCATTGAATGTGATCTGTAACGCGTAGTACTCGTCACGCAGCGTCTGATTGGCTCGCTCCAGATCCGACAGGCTATTGCGCAGCTCGCGGCAATCGCCCTCCAGCTGGGAGATCGTCTGCTGGTACTCCAACATCCTGCATGCACACACACACAACACATACACCGCATGTGAGAAGTCAGACGTTCCACAAATATAAAACGTTAAAAGGTTCAATGTTGTCATTCGTTAATAAATAGATTTAAATAAATAAATAAACGAATAAGTTGATAAAATATTATTATTGCTGTTGAATTGCTGCAGAATACAACAGCAATAATATTTTATTGATCAACTTAGTAAACAGCGTAGTTTATTATAACTGCACGATCTGCCCTACGTTATTCCATACATTTATTTGATGGAACATGAGAAAAAATAATAATAAATATAATAATAATAATAATCCAACCCATGTGCAAGTGAATCACCCCTAAATGAACCAATAAAGCAAAATATAATATAATCAATACTAACAATAGTAAAAATAAAAAATAACAAAAAGATCATGTCATATAAAAACATTTTCAGTTCCAAAAACATTAAGCCATTTGTTACTGAATCCAATGCACTGTTTTCTGTTAGCGTCAGCCCAATAGGTACACATTTATGTATATATGGATTTTGTCGATCCATGTATAACCACCTGAGACCTGCTGATTTATTATCCAAGATTTGTGTCATACTTTCTGTAAATAATGTCACTCCCCTTAATAAATTGTGTGCAAAATTTAAGGCTTGTACCTTCTTTCGTTTCTGCGATAGGTTAGTGCACAGCCCTAACTTTACTGTAAAAAGTGCTATAGAGAAAAAAAAAAGTTTCAAAAGATCTGCAAGTTAATATTTCTTAATTATTCATACTGGATTTGTGAAATTTTCTGGGACTTTTTTTTTTGCATAATATGTCTTAAAGTTATAAAATCAAAGAGCCACAGTTGCATATTTTTTAGTTGCTGATTTATGGAATACTAAAAATCATATAATAATAATAATAATAATAATCATCATCATCATAAGTGCTATGTGATTCGATTCATCCTTGTATATCTCCAGGTAAAGTCCAGATCTTTCAAATATTTCATGTCTTTTACTTATGTACATACTGTAGTTTACTTATGTTACAGCATTCAAACTCATATATTCAGACACATACCTAGTCCTTTTAGAACTATTCACTTTTCAGCACATACCTTTATATATAGACAAACGTGCAACCACGGACCTACAATTTTAAAAGTTAAAGGCATCTTTTAATACACAAAAATGCCTGAACATTTATGCATCTAGTGTGAATTATTTAAAAGTAATGACTTATGGATATTTGTAACTTTTTATGTTGTGCTCTTTTTTTTTCTAAAGGGCTACACACAACTTTTTATGTAAAATCTTAAAAATGGATGCTGCATTCTGCAAATTTAATTCTGCAAATTATTTACTGGAAATAGTGGCTTTACTTTCTACTTAAATATGAAGCAAAAGTGACGATTTGGAACAACTTGCAACATTGTTGGTGGTATTAACATTTACCTTTTAAATTTAATATTAACCTTTAATATTAATGATATTTCATGCTTGGGGAGAGGGGAGAGATTTGATGCCCTCTGTGAAATCCTTGACCATCACATCATCTACAGTTCAGTCAGCTTTCTGTGAAATGGAGTTCCTCTAGCAGGTAATATGCTGCCTGTTCGTGTCATGTGGTCGTGTATAACCCGGTTACAGCTGTAACTGCCTCCTTGTGACCTGTTTTATTTGCCCCATGTGTGCCATGAGCTCTGAACCATCATTTCATTTCAGGTCAGACTATAATGACCGGGACCGAGTTCTGACCGGTTTGTGGTCCACAGGTGCTCAGCGACGTTTCACCTCCCTGTCATGCACATTCATATTTTTATTTTCATACAAGACTACCTATTCAAAATGCAATTTCGCAACGTGTGGAATTCGCCTTTCCAGAGGGCAAACAAGGGGCAAAAGCAGGTTTTAAGATCAAATCCCAGGTCATTCAAGAGCTTTATTGATTTAATTGCTACACACACACATGTTCCATTGTCATGTGATACTCACTTGGCCTCGTTGGTCTGTATCTCTTTGTCTTTCTGTTGAATCTGGTTATTCAGTTCGATGACACTCTGGGCCAGCTGGATGAACACAACCACAACACACAAACATTTTACTTCGACAATCATCATCGTCATCATCACCAACATGGATAAATCAATCATTCTTCCTCATTAAAAAAACAGACTTGACCTGTCCAAAATATATTTTGAGTCCTGTAGCAAAACTGGTTGTAAACCACTCAGTGTGTGTGTGTGTGTTTATAGTTAACATTATGAGTGAGCATGCGTGTTTGTGTTCAGGGTGCTAACCTCGCCCCGTTTTTTGTGGAGCTCCGTGAGCTCTTCTTGGTGTTTAATTCGCATCCGAGACATTTCCTGCTGCAGCACGTCACAGCGGCTCGACTCGGCCCCCGGGCTACGTATGTAAACAAACACACGAAGGCAGTGTTATCAATATAAACTCACAGATGTTACATATATAAACATGGTGACTTAACCAGATATTGCTGAGGATATTGCTTAGTGTTTAATGACCTGAGGTCATGTCTGTTCTGTACTTCATATTTCTCTGTTTGAATTCTCTCTGAGAGCACAGACTGGAGGTCTGACTTCTCCAACAACCTGTTATCTACAGAGAGAGAGAGAAAGAGAGAGAGAGAGAGAAACAGAGAAAAAGGATACAAAAATAAAAAGACCATTTCAAAATAAAGAGAGAAGCACAGACAGAGATAGACAGTCAGAGACTTGGAAATAGACAAACAGACTGACGGACACAGGCACTCCGTTTATGTGTGTGTGTGCAGGTTACTCACACTGATGGATGATCTCCTCAAAGGCCTGTCGCTGCACACGGTCTCTCTGCTTCAGCTGCTCCGCCACGTGCCTCTTCCACACACACTCCACCCTACGACCCGCCATCGCCTGCACAAAGACACACACACACAGATCAGTTGTCTTTCTCTGACAAACAGTGTTTCACACACTGACTTCTCTGCCAGCTGTGATGTGCTCTGACAGCCTGTCAATCAAACAGCCCGGGTTCAGGATATACAACGATGACGTCATGTCGCGTCACGTGACGCGAGTCTGCAGTTATTCCTTTGAGATTTAGACATCTACTCAACAAGCACATATAAAGCACATGTTAAAATCTCCAGCAGGGGTAACCATTAAATATGTTTTAAACAGCAATATTTAAGACCTTAAATGTAAGATTTAAATTAAAGGCGACACCTCGGTGCTGCTTTAAGGTGTGGAATCCGGGCGAGACCCGGATGTAAACAGTGAAATATATGTTTCCTTTTTTTCAGAACACAGTTCATGGTTCGTTTTGTTGTTTATTTATTTATTTTTGTCTATTTGTTTTATGTCTATGAAACATGAGTTTGACTAAAACAACACCTGACTATTTCCATCTCTGTTAGTGAAAGTGAGTGAAAGTAAAGCAAATAATTCCAAACAACTATGGATTTACAGCTCACACACAGGTGCTAACTTACACCCAATCAGCAATATTAGCTCTTTACACAATGATAAATCGTCATTATCTGCTGGTTAATGGATAAATAAACAAACTAGATAAGACTGCACGTTAGCCACCCTGCTAACCAGACTTGCCATGTCATCATCCAAACGCTCCACGCAATCCCGCAGACAAAATCAGTCGCTTATCTCCTCAGAAAATAAACCATGAAAACCCTGTTTGCTGTTTATGTGGGGTTTTTTTCCCGGTTAATTAAATAGTGTATTCCTGTTTGAGTTAGCTAGCTAAATCAGGCTAAACGTGACAGGACACATCGCGCATGCGCACTTAATACACCACCTCGATGCTGGCGCGCATGCGTCAAAGGGTCGCGAGCTAGTACTTGGCGAAGCAAACATGAGCAACTGTGACGCTCAATATTTACGCCTTTTTAAATATATATATGTATATATATAATTCCACGCAATTAACACAACGAAGATCCGGATTTCAGCAACTCATAGCTAACTAGCATTAATATATATATATTTTTTTTCAATACAAAAACATATTGACAGCTTACGTGAATTAGGGTCTTTTCCAGAGATTTCTAAAGACTTTGGAGATTCTGGGAGAATCCTGGTTTTTATTTTTGTTCACTCAAGCTAAAATACATTTTAAAAAATCACATCTAGTCCGTCTAATAGCTAGCCGACTCCAGACACTTTTGGAACAACCATCTTGGCTCGTGCACAGAATCACTTCCGGTTCCAAAGTTAAACCACGCCCTCAATAAGGAAGACAGAAACTTCCCGGAAGTCCTTATTTGGTAATCGACATAACTGAAACTAAAACTACGACCGAAGAAATCATTTTTGGTATGAACGAGCGATAAGAGATGAAAAATAAATAATATAACACAAAGTAATAATAATTTAAAAAATAATAAAACATAGAAAGCAAAACATGAACGAATAATAATACTAATTATTATTATTATTATTATTAATTCACATTTCTAAAATACATTATGTAATTAACTAATTAAGTGCTAATTTCAATCAGTGTAATTAACATCATATTTGAAAACATCATGTGTTATTTTTTGTTTTGAATAAAAAAAGAAAGCAAATGAAATTTAAACAGTTTAATAAAATTGTTAAACCCTCTTCTCAGAGAATCGTTTTTTATAATTACTGCAGTTTAAGTAATCTGACACCAGGAGGCGCATGTTTATCCATAATGATTTATTCAGCTCCAACAAAAGTAGCAAGCACAATTATAATTTGTTTCTCACTAGAATGCCAAAATATTATTCAAACTCCTATATAGAAATCAAATACAGCAGAACCTCGGCATACAAATTTAATTTGATCTGGTGGTAAGTACTTAAGGTGAAAATTTGTATTGCAAAACAAATTTTCCAATATCATATCCGTTTCGGCCACTCAAAAATATTACCAAAGTTACTAATTTTCAACACTATAATCATATATTTGCATATCAAAACATTTAGAAAAGACATGTAAATGAAGTAAAATATGAAATAAATAGACATTAAACCTCACTTATCCTTAATTTATGATTTCTTTTGGCACTGGCTGTTTTTTTTTTATTATTATTTCTTTATTAATTTCCACAGAAAGCAGCTCTCTTTTCTTCTTGCTACCATCCTTGCTAACATTCTTGGGACCCATGGTGCTATGTCTTCACAAAATACACAAAAAAACACAAAAACATTCGTAAACACGTTTTGCTTGACTTTCCCCTGATGCAAACAAATATTGAACGGCTTCCGGGCGTAGACGTTTCGGTTGGGTCCATCGCATTCCTTTATATTCCGATGCAGATTTTTTGTAAAATATTCATTCTTTTTCAATTCTAAAATTTGTAAGTGAGGGCATTCGTATGCCGAGGTTCTGTTGTACCTAACAATATCAACTAATTACCCAAAATTTAAAAAGACATAAATATTATATTTATTGTTATTACTTTAAAAAAATGCCAAGCCCCCTCAAAAAAGAAAATTTATAAAGGCAAAAACACAGTCTCACAAATATTTATTCACATAAACGACACAATGACATGATGTGTAACACCGTAAATAACACACACAAGCATTCGCTCAAACACATTGTGTGTGTGTCAGACAGACAATAGTTTCATAGACGATTTTCATTTCCAGAGTGTGAAGAGTGCGGACGAGTTCAGACGTACGCTCTGCCGCTGCTGCTCTCCGACTGCATACCTGTTTTGTAGATCTGCTGATTGGCTGCCGAATTATACCTGTAACCACTGACACACACACACACACACACACACACACACACACACACACACACACAACATTATCAGTGTGGACACTTCAATAGTGCAGGATATTAGGGTGGATGGTTCTTTTAAGCTGTGTGTAAACGTTCTCATAGGACTAAAAATTCCGCTAAATGTCTACTAAATTCCAAACCTCAGTAAAAGGCAAAGCTAACAGGAAGCCAAGTTGATGGAGACAGAGAGTTTGCTCAAGTTTCCAATATCGCAGCTCAGCCACTGCAGCGAGTCCGCTATCAAAGACTCACACTAATCCTTTCTTGGTTCACTGGGTGTAAAACTGACTATTGTCCTACTTAAGAAGCTAGTTGTATTTGTCAAGTTATGGATTTGTTCAGACTAATTTGTTTCTAGTCATTAATATGAAATGACCATACAATGCTTATGTGTGTATTTTTACAAACTCAGGCTTGAACGTCAGTCTCAAGCATTTTTCTGAAACGAACAGAAATGTCACAATTGACACTCTTTTCCCCAATGTCCCTTCAATTGATTTCTGAACAAATGTCTTTACGCACACACACACACACACACGGAGTGTTCAAGTCAATCTGGGACTGGTGAAAATGTTTCTGGTGAACAGCCTCATAAAACCGATTGATATATACAGAAGACGTCAAGCACAGTACGGTGATGAGCAGGAGTTTCTATAGAGAAATAAAGGACGTTTATCCTCTCAGAACTGTGTTCTGTTATTTCATGCAATTAAAAAAAGTCCCGGTTTGACTTGAACACCCCTTGTATACTGTAAATTTATAATTCCAGTCTACAGTCTGAAAATCATTGTTTAACACATAAACAGGTAGTTTAAGCAGGTAAGTGTGTTCGTGTGTGTGTGTGTGTGTGTGTGTGTGTGTGTGTGTGTGTGTGTGTGTGTGTGAGGGAGATACACACCCTGCCGATTTGGGTGAACTTGCTCTCTTGAATGATCCACACAGCATGGCTCCTCCCATAATCACACACACAGCCGCGGCCCATCCCAAATACAGACCAGATCCCAGCTCAAACCTTCACACACACACACACACACACACACACACACACACACACACACACACACACACACATATTATACGCTTACATTATACACCATATCTATGGTACTGTATATTCCTCCATCTTGTCTCCTTTCTATTTTTATTTCTAGCTAAATCATTTACTGTACTTTAACCTCTACTTCAATAACACTGTAGAGTTCCCTGGCAGAAGCAGCAAACCCATAAACACCGTGTTCACCTGCTCTTATCAAAGAGTTATTGTCTTATATGAACCATTTGTCCGGGTCACTGCGGTTAACAGGGGGAGAAAAAAAATCAACAATAAGATGGTGTGATCAAGGTTTCCACCCTGTCCCCATCCCGACACTGATTATGTTCCTGCAGTGCTTTATTCCTCTTATAGCACATCAAAGTTTAAAACATTTTATCCAGACGTGGTTGTGTTTAATGTCAGCACGTCTGAGAAACAGGACAGCTCCTGTCCTCGCTTCATTTATATCTGCTATAAACAGCTTTAGTTTCTGTGTCTGACTTAATGTTGAATGACAGGTACAAATAGAAAAGTGTTACAAGTTGACTGGTATAAAGCGCTAGCACTGGAAACTCCTTCCACAAATATAGAACAAACATCATCTAATAGAAAGCCTCCTTACAAATACACCTTCTGGCCAATCAGAATTCAGAATTCAAGAGTATCTGTGTTTTGTGTGTGTGTGTGTGTGTGTGTGTGTGTGTGTGTGTGTGTGTGTGTGTGTGTGTGTGTGTGTGTGTGTGTGTGTGTGTGTGTGTGTGTTTTTGCTCACTTTGTTCCTGCGTAATAGGGGTTATTGAATTCCTGAACGATGCGCGCTGCGTACCACGACACAGCCGTCAGCACGCACAAACCTAAAACACACAAACACTTTACACTCAGATACATAGTGTGTGTGTGTGTGTGTGTGTGTGTGTGTGTGTGTGTGTGTAAGTGAGTATGTGTGTATTTGTGTATGTTTGTGGGTGTGTCAGTATGTGTGTGTGTATGTGTGTGTGTGTGTGTGTGTGTGTGTGTGTGTGTGTGTGTGTGTGTGTGTGTGTGTGTTACACACCAGACACTATGAACAGCAATCCAGCAGTGAGCGTGAGACGTCCTTTACTCGTCTCCTTCATGTCGCCCAGTTTGGTGCACTTCAGTCCCAGGACAGAGAGGAGGATGGAGGCAAGGCCAAGCAGCAGGGCTATGATCATCAGAGCACGACATGCCTGCACATGGGCTAGACACACACACCCCCACACACACACACACACACACACACACACACACACACACACACACACACACACACACACACACATTTAACATCACATCACAATAGTGATAAAGAATGTGTAAAAAAAAAAAAATTATACGATACACACGATGTTTTTAACAACTAAAATCCAATAAAGAAAAAAAATCTATATTTTGTTTGGTCAGAATAAGTAAAGACCTCAAAGTATATAACTTTCTGTTGTGTTGGTAGGGTTCAAGTATCCTACTGTATGTGTGAATTTTTAAAAATGTGTCAAATATTTTTTCTACTAATAATTTACAAAGAATATATATATATATATATAATTTTTTTTTTTTTTACCCACCTGAACATTTATGAGCAATCAAAAAGTATGTTATATCAATTCTTTACACAAGATTCACAAGTAAACTGCACTACTGGGTGTGTAGTGGATCACAAACAATCTATAAAATACAAACAATAAACTGGGCAACCACATGCTTCCTCCGAGACACGTGACGGAAACCGACCTCATCTTTTCAAACTGTTGTTCCTGCTGCATCATAGGATGTACAGTAAGTGTAATAATTTGCCCTCTTCTACATACATTACCACAAGCTCACTGATCCCTGTGATTAGCTATTGTGATTGACAGGGAGAGGGACAATGAAAACTAACGTCCAATTTTGGATGACTCATCACTGGGATTCAAAAAAGTGTAGTTTTTAATCATTTTCTTTCTGTCTTTCTTTAATTCCAACCCCTTCGTCACTAAACCAAAAACTTAATCTCCAATCTCAGTCCTTTAGTTACTAATTCCGGTCCTTTAGTTACTATTTCAAACAATAATCTCTCATCTCAAACGCTAATCTCTAATCCCAAACCTTACTATCTTTTCCCAATCCCTTAATTACTCATTTAAAACTACAATCTCTAATCAAAGCCCCTAATCTATAGTCCCAACTATAATTTAATCCCTTAGTCACTAATTTCAAACCATAATCTTTCATCCCAGCCCCTGGAATCTCCATTTCCAACTCTCTCTATTGTCAACCCTGTAGTTTAATTCCAAATCCTAATCTCGAATTCTAATTCGTAATCTCGAATTCCAACTAATTAATCTTTAACCTTCAAGCAATTAGTGAAATCCCAAACCACTATCTGAAGTAGTTTCAGACATAAAAGAAAAAGGGTAGGGAAAAAGTTCAACAACACAACTTAAAAAATCATCCAAAACGAAAAGGTTAAGATGATTTCTAATACAAGATCATAATCTGTGTTTTTCAGTAGTCCAGTATCATATTATTTATGCCTTACTGTATTTCAAAACTCCAGAATGTTTTTGGATCAGTGCCACATTTCACATTATTTCGAATTACCCACACCGTGCACAAACCAAAATCGAAGTTATAAGCTTTATTACAAAGTAGTTATCTTAACAAGTCAATCAAGTGTATTATCTTAAATACAGTCAAATGTGGCCAGTATTTCCTATTATAAAATTACAGTAGATTAAAAAATATGTTTAAATGAAATGAAAGATTATTAAGCCAATTTCTAGACAAATCATTGTCCTTTATTGGCTAATAGATTTACTTCTGTCTAGGTGTTAAAAAATAAGGTTTAAAAAATAAGCTTTAACTTGCTTTAAAAAAAAAAAAAAGGCCAGTAATAGGTTGAATAAGTTAATATTTTGCATATTGTAATCTCACTAAAATTTTTATATATTCAAAATATTTCCACTTAAAGAGAAAAAGCTTTAGGGTAAATGTAACGTTGAAGTTATGATTTAGTAAGATTAGGCGGTTTGTTAAGAAAAATAGCTAAGAACTATAAATGGATTGAAGAAAGGGTGGTGTTTGTGTTTAGGACTACTTTGGAATGTTGGATAATTTTCTTTTTCTTTTTTTTTTGGCATTTGAAATTTTGAAATTCAACATTCAAAAGTGGTCCTAAACACAAGTGCCACCCTTCCTTTAATGCTAATAGACAGTATAGTATAGATAAGTAAACAAAAAAACTTTTATTATTATTATTATTATTATTATTATTATTATTATTATTGTAATATACTGTAGTTGGAGAGCAGGGGTGGCACCATAAACTCATAAGCTTTCTTAAGTGTATGTATCTGTGTGTGTGTTACCATCAAGTGCAAGCAAGGACTCGAAGCTTCTGCAGTTGGTGACGCCTGTACTGTCCTGCGCACACGCCTGCCACAGGTTCTGATACTGCCGTCTGGACATGATCACAGAGCCAGAGAACGACGAAACTCGCCAGTAGTTATTCGCTAAACTCGCGGCACTCAGCAGGCAGCCACCCACACACAAGAAGAAGCCCAGTAACTCCATCGCCATCGACATGATCGCACACACACATTCACCAAAAATGCTACGAACGAACAGCTAACAGCACAGTGCAATAATAGGCCCTGAATGTTCACCAGTACAAATCTATACAAAAGCTGATGATACAACAGAGCACCCGTACAAATACTTACTGGTACTTACGTACCAACAGATAATTCGCACTGTCGTAAAGAACAATTCGCTCTAAATAACGCGCAACAGACACAGAAGAAGAAAAAAAAAAAACAGTGAATCTACAACAAATCGTGAAAATGTGCAAATAGTCCACCAGCCTTCTCTCTGTGAGTGTGTGAGAGACGGTGTGTTAAGAGGACTTTACACAGGAGGGCCATAAACTCGTAAACCTGGGACTATCCCACGGTTACCATGACAACACCCTGACATGATGAAGATGTTGTAGTTGATGATGATAACGCATGAGGAAGTCAATCTAGGTTTCGACTAAGTGGGTTTATAGTTTGCCTTATCAGTGTGATCACATGATTTTGAAGAGTGACACATGCTGTGGAGCTTAGGTTTCCTGGTCAGACAAATGACAAACCTTAATCATACACTATGATGTCACTTGAGGACAGACAGCCTGTGCGAAACTACATTTTCCCCCAGTAGGACATATTTGTACAAAGTGAGACAGATGGGTGTGTCTCTGAGCATCACTGGTGTTTTTGTGTGTTAGTGTACGTACGGTGTGTGAGTGTGACACTGTGTGTGTAAATGTGTGTGGGTGTCGCACCAGGCAGCCCCAGCGTGGTCGGGTGGGTCACACATTGCACCCCTAGGTTGTTGGAGCTGCAGCTCTTCCACAGGCCTTCATAAGTAGAGCTGCTCTTAATCACTGACTCTTTGGTGGAGTGTATTCTCCACACATTTGAGTTCGTGCTGCTTGACTCCAGGCACCATCCGAGAATGGCCAGGACCAGGCCCATCACCTCCACCATGACCTCCGCCATCACGCCAAAGAAATTCAGAAACTGAAATAGACAGATGGAAATTTGATGCTAGGTCAAACAAAAAACCAAAACTTAGTAAGTCTCATTTCTAACACCTGGATTCTAATTTGTTGGAAAACTGGAAAGTTAATCCTTTCCACTTAATGCTACAACAGAGGATCTCTAATCCCAAATTGTTGACCTTTAATCCCGACCCCTTAGTCTACTCACAACCTCTTAGTCACTAATCCCAAACCCTAGTCTCTCATCATAACCCAATTAATCTCTAATACCAACTAGTTAATATCTCTTAATATAACTCTTTAAACTTCCAGCTACTAATCTCTAATCCTGACACAATTATCTATAATCTCAATTCTATAATCTCATCCTCACTCTAATCCACAACTATAACATCAATTCTCAACCTCTTAATCATTCATCCAAAATGCATAATCCAAACAATTCCTAATCTCCAATTATAACCCATCAGTATCTCATTCCAAATCCTATTTATTAATCCTAACCCCTGATACCTAATTTGCAAAGCAAACTGATAAAAGTTGCTTGAAGATGATATTTGCAGATAAGGTTTATGCTGGGTTGGACCTCCATTGTATAAAAAAAGCAAACATGGATAATTGTATACATGTTCTTATTTTTTTATCGAACTATTATTTTAATCCCACAACCACAACCAGAAACTCTCATTCCTAGACCTGGACCAAAGATGAAATGAATGCTATTTAAGTGTCAAAAACACACAAAAAAGTTTCTTGCTAGCATGTTAGTCTTGCTTTTAGTAATTCAAGTTCCACTATAAATGTTCTGGTAACCAGAATCCACTGGTGATTTTTTTTTTTTGTTGTTGTTGTTGAAAGAATCTCTTATACTAATTTAGGAACCAGAGACAGGCTAGAAGAAAAAAAAAAAAAGATGCATTGCGTATAGGAAAAGCTAACACTAAGAGATGTCTAATGCTTATAGCAGTTTTTAACCTTAAATTCATTCTAATTCAGTGAGTATTTCTTTATTAAACCTTCATTTCACACGGACAAAACACATTACAAAAATCAAAGCAGTACTCACAGTTAATACAATACAGTAGTCGCAGTATAATCA
This sequence comes from Clarias fuscus, assembly GCA_030347435.1. Taxonomy (NCBI): domain Eukaryota; kingdom Metazoa; phylum Chordata; class Actinopteri; order Siluriformes; family Clariidae; genus Clarias; species Clarias fuscus. Next base: position 4,222,402 of record CM059218.1, on the reverse strand, counting down.
GTGTATATTCTGATCATTTTTCCGTGTGAGCGCTAAACCTACCTGTTCTCCTGAGCGTCACGAAGTGGGTGATTCTCTCTATGTCTCTAAGTCATGTAAGTCACTGTGTTAATATTGGCTTTAGGTCAGTGACCCCCAAATCAGAGCAGCTAAACACAGCGGCAGTGGATTTAGTTCAGAAAGCCTAGATGTGCGTGAGAAATGATTACCCCATCACAACAAACCTCAACTACTAAATTTGTAACTTCTGACACCACATATCTAAAAAAAAAAAAAAAAAAACAACCCATAAACCTTCATTTCCTCCTGAGGCCTACTTTCTAGCTAGGATTTAGGAGAAACCTGTAAGGCCTAAATCCCTATTTCATCATACAAACATCAACCCCCAAACTTTCCTAAACCTTAACTACTAACCAACCTCTATCCTTAAATCCACACCTTTAACATATAATCTCTGAAAACATTTTTTAAAACTCTTACTACTAAAACTAATTATTAAACCTACTGTACCTATCAGTTCTAATGCAGACATTAAGTACTTACACATAATTCCCAAGATTACTTCCTAATTTCTAAACCAAGAATCCTGAATTTATAACTTCTGAACCATAAATATTAATCCTTGACTGTAACCCGTAATTGCGAACCCCTAAGTACTAACCCCTAATCTCCATCAAATTTAATCTGCAACATTAGCTTCCAAACCCAGAACCTCCGAATTCTAACCTTGGTCCCGAATTCTCACAGTCTAAATTTTAATCTTTAAATCTAATCGCTAAAATTTAAAAGCTAATTCCTAACATGAACTCCTTTCAAATCTCAAAACCCGAAATCCTAATTATCCTAATCCCCTTCGAGGAACCTTTCCATTAAAATGTGATTTTTTTTTTTTAAAACCATAACTTTTCAATTATATTCCATAAATCCTAATCTAAACACACATTTTTACTTTCTAACCCTTAAAGCTTCATTATAAACAAATCCCCAAGCCGAACTCTTAATCCATAGCCATTAAATCCCAATCTTTCACCTTAATACCAACATTTTAAACAAAGAATTCTTCGTGCCCAATTTTAGCTTCTAACCTCTAACTCGCGACTCTGTTTCCCCGACCTTATCTTTAAACCCCCAACCCAAACTTTTAATCAGTAACCCCTAAATCATGATTTCCAACCTCATCGTTTAACCTTTAGTTCATTACTCTCAATCCCAACTTTAGATTTCAATCTCCAACTCATAATTATTCATCCCAACCTTCACTTCCGTCCTCTAACCCGACACCCTTTATCACCAACCATCACGTTTAACCTCCAACTCATATTTCGTAATTCCCAACTTTAACTTCTAACCTCTAAGCGTTAAATCCTAATTTCCAAATTTAACTTTTAATCTTCAACTTCTAACTCTTAATCCCAAGTCCTGTAATGCTTAACGTATTGAAGTCGTTAAACGTTAATTCCCCGAACTTGATGTTCAGGTTTGTTATGGCAAAACTTACAGCTCAGGCAAAAAGTCACCATAATCAGAATTATACAAATGAGTACAGTACAGTGCACAGTTTAGACAAGCAGGTGAGGCAGACTGAGAAGGGAGAAATTTTTAACAGAACATTTTGTCATATTATCATACTGAAAAAAAGGATGGAGTGTGTGCATGTGTGTTTTATATTGTAATGGCAATGTGTGTGTGCTTAAGTGTCATCATGGTCAATCATTTACATTTAACTGGGATCAAAGTTCTTCAACTGAAACTGCAGCTATTGAATAATACAGCAGACTACACAGCATCATGCAATACTCCTGGTTTCAATTACAGTTACAGATTCAATGATAAACATTGCTTAATGATGTCACACATTCATATGGAAAGTTACACCAGTATTATTAATGTTTTTTTTCCTCTTATATCAGAATCAAATAAGTTCAGAACGTTAAGATTTAGACAATACACCAAGCGTCCGAACGAGATGTAAAGCTGTTTTCTTACAATGTCCATTGTTAAAAGCGCTACACAATTACAAAAGGGAACTGATTCTGAGAGAAATAAAATGTAATAGGAAAAATACAAATAATTTACCTTTAGTTGCAGCAATCAGGAAGGACTTAATTGTAAATACTTAATTATTTAACTCTAAACACTGGGTAATTAAAAATATATTTATTAAAGTTAATGGTTGTGAACATAAATTATTATATCATTAAAAATGTGCATGTTCTAAAGTTAAATAAATTTGAATTTTTTAAAAATTTTATTTAATACTAATAATGCATTATTTAAAGATGTCTATGGAATATTTTATGAAGGAGTCTCCAGTGTCAGGACAGGAAGTATATCGACTAGAATCAATGTACGAACTAGAACATTTTCATAAACATTCCTAAACACAAAGTGCATCTATAAACAGTAAATAAACATTACATTTGATTACTTAATTAATAAGACTTAGCAACAAAATGCAACTTTTGTAGTTTTAGTGCTCAGTAAAACATCAGTGCTGATTGGTCATCTGTTCTAGCTCATTTCTATGACACCATTAGCTGGCAAACAGAACCAACTCTAAATATAAAAACTTAAACAAAAACAATAATAAAAAGTAAACCACACAATGTAATAAACGTTTTATTTATAGACCAAAAGACAAGTGAAATAAATTTAAATCACATCTCATTCATTCATACGCACATACTGTACACACGCATTCCTAATAAACCGCTGTTTATTATGTAGATCCAGGGTAATAACTTTTGCCCGTGATGCTCTAGAGGGATCCACTGCCGCCGGTGCCGGGTCCTCGCGTCCGGAAATCGTGCCAAATTTTCACCAGCCATTCTCTGTTCTTCCAGATCAGTTCATTACCATAGTAGATGTACCAGCTTTACACAAACAAGGAGGGAGACAAAGACAGATTAAGTTATACTTGTATGAATAATGTACAGTGTTGAAAGGAGTGAGTGTGTGTGTTGGAGTTAAGTGTTTCACTCACATGCCAAACAGAGCCCCTCCTAAATGAGCAGCGTGATCAAAAAAGCGCCATCCCATAATAAAGCCTGCTGTATCCAGGGCAATGATGGCTTTCAGTGCCTGGTTTAGGAAATAAGATCACAAAAGGTATCAGGAAATAAAAAAATGTTTGAGTTACTTTTGTAGTGTGTATATGTGTATACAGTATGTGCGCGTGTATCTCACGTTTCCTGCAGTGAAGGTGTACATAGGAAGGAAAATGATGGCCAGTTTAGCTTCAGGAATCTTTGTGCAGACAGCAGCGAGCACAGTCATAATCGCTCCAGACTGACACACACACAGACATGAAATCGAAATTAATGTAAAGAATGTTGCACTTCCATTTAGAAAACATTTAAACCCATAGCACCCCCTAGTGGATGGAATTTTTGCTAAGTAAATCCCTAAAATATTTAAATTATGGTTCAATTATGAAAAAAAGTTGAGCTTTAACTGAAAAATTAACTATTTTTATGGTTTCTGAAAAATGTATATCTTTGACATTATTTAAAATGTAATTACCATAAACAAAATCACTATCTTTTACAGATACTGTGCATATATACATATAATTCACTAGGATGCTATACATGTATATTTATTTGTGTGTATTTGTATGAGCTAGTTCACTAGGATGCTATACAGCCAGTGTTATGTACGTAGCTTTTAAGGTGTACATTTTGTATTATTATTTATTAAATATCTAAACCACTCCTGAAATGGTATTCCAACAAAAACTGCACTGAATTGATGAAATGAAAGTCATTTAGACAACAATCTAGCTAGCTGTCTAGTTGATCTGTCTTCTACTAAATGTTAAAAGAGCTAAACTGGATTAGTGATATTATCTCTGTATTTGTTTCATCAATTGTGAAAAACGGTTATAGTTTCTCAGCGAGGAAAAAAAAAAAAAACACTTCAATGACTATTACTGTCCAAAATTTTATTTACTCTCATAATATTAGCTAATCCGGGTTGGTACTTTCAAGTGTATGAATATTTTTTACTTTAAATTAAAATTAAACCGCTATAACTCAGCTTTTCATTTAATATGAAAGCTAATGTTTACAATTCATATAAAAATAAATTGGATCCCTAATAGACTTGGTGTGTTTGAAAATTGAATTTAATCTCAAAACATTACTATTCAGGGTTAGTACTACATTGACACTTTTTTAATTTGATAAAATACTTTTACCTCCGGAAGAGCTAAATGAAAACTAAACTGCTATAACTTAGCTTTTATATATTTCAGCTAATGTGAAAGCTAATATTTAGAGTTCTTTAAACTACTTTAAACATTTCCTTAGATTACTTTAAACATATTAGTTAATTAGGATTAGTAGTATTAGAGGTTTTTTTTCCATAAATATCTTTACTTCAGGTACATTGAAATACAGTCCTATGCAAAAGTTTAGGCACCCCTTGATAAATAACAGATTTTGGTGGGGGTTTTTTTATATTGAAAAAATGTTAACATAGTCTCTCTTGCAAATGGAAAAACATGCACAATATTTTCAGCAAACATTGGTGTATAGTTTCTTTTTATATCATAAATTGAACGAAGATAAAAAATAAAAAGATTATTGTGAGACTGTGCAAAATTTTGGGGACCCTAAGAGTTCCAGAGTCTCAGATTGTTTTTTTACAAAGTTATATATACATATACATACACATACTGTGTCTGTGTCTGTGTGTGCGCGCGTGTGTGTATATTTAAATATTAGCTAATCAATGTTAGTACTATATTAACTTTTTATGATTTTATGAAAGTTTTTACCTCAGAAACCATGAATAATATTACCTAAAAGTGCTTAAACTCAGCTTTTATTTCTGATAAAAACCTACAGTGACTATGACTGACTTTAAATTTAATTACATCCCAAACCATTAACTAATTACAGTTAACAATAATATCCTTTCAAGAATGCTGTGTTTATTATTTTATCTCAGAAACTTATATACAAGTAATACATAAATATTGCAATGTCTGGCAAATTATTGTGGAAAGAGAGGAATAAAACACTTTAAATGATGCAGTTCTGGGGAAAGAATCAACTTTTGAATGGTGACAGTAAAGGAGCTGTACTACAACCACCATGTCACTGATTTTTTTACTTAAAAACACTCTTAGATGTTTTATTTCCTTTGTTTCCAAAATTGTTAGTCATTTTAACATTCAGAATAAAATACTCATGAAGTCTGCAACACTCACCGCTCCTAACGAAGGCCCTAGCCTCCCTGTTAGTGTTTTACTCAGGTAGCTAGCAAACGACGAGACAACACCTGAAGAAAAAAAAAACACAGCATACTCACACACCAGATAATCACACGCAAGCTGGAGTTCAATTCTCGTACCACAAAAGTCAGCGTGACTTATTATCATCATACTGACTCAAACCCTTCAACAGCCATACCTCTGTACATCATGAAATATGAAGTCTCGCAAGTGTGAATATGCAAGTGTAAGCTCGATACCATGAGATATGATAGATGCCGGGAATTTCTATGTGGTGGATCCTCTGAGATTTTTCAATTGTAATAAGAGTCTCAGAAATGCACATAGACACATACACACCCACCTGCAGACATATAGACGGCGAGGAACTGCTCCTTTCCCATCATGCTCACTGCACTGGAGGAGAAACTCCACAACACATACATGTTGGCCGCCATGTGGAAGAATGAGAAGTGACTGAACGTGGACAGCAACATGGGCCAACACAGTGCACCTACACGCACACACACACACACACGCACAAAATTTATACTCCATTTCAATATGAGTGAACGTCAAACTAATAACTAGACCTTCTGCCACTGAAAGTGTTACCAAAAGCATAGAATATAATAATTGTCTGTTAGGATCATAATAAGTGTGTGTTGGGATTATTATGAGTGTGCTGTGACCATAATGAGTGTGTGTGAAGATTATAACAAGTGTTGGGACGATAAAGAGTGTGGTTTAGGAAAATATTTTGTGTGTGTGTTATGTCTATCATACTGTATGTTCTGATGTGTTGTGTGATTATAATCCTGAAACACTGTTTTTATAACGAGTGCTAGTTGGAATTATAACGAGTGCATGTCATGGATTATAACGAGTGCTTGTGGAGATTATAATCCCAACATGCACTCGTTATAATCTCCACAAGCACTCATTACAATGAGCATGTCAGGATTATAATGAGTGCTTTTGTGGATTATAAAAAGCGTGTGTATGGGATTATACCGAGTCTGTCAGGATTATAATGAGCGTGTGTGAGAGATTATAATGAGTGCATGTTTGAGATTATAACAAGCGTGGCAGGATTATAATGAGTGCGTGTTATGGATTATAATGATCTTGTGTCGGGGCTATAATAAGTAAGTGTTGTGATTAAAATCAGCATGTAAAAGGATTATAACCTGTGTTTTGATTAGAAAAAGTTATTAGTCTTTCGGCTGCTCCCATCAGGGTGGTCGCCACAGCGGGCCTTCCGATCCTCACTCTACTTGGCACAGGTTTTTATACCGGATGCCCTTCCTGCACTGCATCCGGTGGTTGGGGTTTGGGCTTCGGGTGGGAAATTGAACCTGGGGCTTCCGAATAGCAGGTGAGGAACCTACCTCTGGGCCACCAATAAGTGCGCGACGGTATTATTATGAGCAAGTGTTATGGATTACAATGAGTGAGTGCTGGGATTTTAATCTGTGTGGTCTGATTATAATTTGTGTGTTATACTATACTACTCAGTACTTACAAATTACACATAAGGAAAGTTGCTCTCTTCAATCTGACATGAAGGTATGAAGTTTATTTAAACATAAACTCTCATCTGCACACTGAGCAAATTCACATAACTAAACAATTAACCAGACCTACAGTTTGAAATTCCAACAGTGCGAGAGCCAGTTTAGGGAAGGCCACGTCCCCTGAAGAGTGATTGACAGGTATGCTTACTTACTGGAGGCGGGATTAGAGGTGAAGTACTTCATCATCGATCGCTGCAGAGACGGAATTCTCCAACAGCAAAACACCAGCGCGTTAGCAGCTATGATGCCTAAACACACACACTGTTGATAAAGAACTGAATACAAGCACAAAATTAGAAGATATGTGTTTGTGCACGTGTCTCTCTGACCTGTGACACTCCTCTGTCCTTCACTCAAACTGTTCCACCACTGATTGATCTAGTAATAATAATAAAAAAATGTTTTAAAAAATAAATAAATAAATAATACACACTGTCATGAACATCATCATCCACACACATCTCACCCCTCGATGTTCCTGACAAACAAACACACACCTTTTTGCGTAGGTCTCCCTGTTTCTGTGGTCGCAGTTTGTCCAGCCAGTCGGCTCTCGCCTCGTCAAAGTAGCTCTGAACGCGAGACTTCAGACTCTCGTACTGCCAGATCGCTGCCGTGCCGAACGAGCAGCCTGTAAACTGAGCTGGAGTCAGTGACTAACCAATACACACACATCTGTACACACATTTACACAACACTCAACCTACCCCTATAGTGAACACAAGCGGCTTAACCAGTCTTCTTATCGATCTCTTAGGCTGCGATGGAGTGGGTGGTTCTATCACTGGAGTCCCGCCTTTTTTCTGCAGCACCTCTGCTTGCTCCGCCTCCATCTTTGGGTCCACCCTCTTCACCACTTTCCTGAAACCACATCTCTGCTGGTGGAGGAGAAAAAACCTGACCAACACACGCACACACAAAGGTGATTCACACTGACTCCAAAATAAGTTTTTTTTTTTTTAAAACACATATTGGCTAGTTTTCAGTTTGATTGCCAATGACCGTTGATCAGCCTCAGATAGAAACGATTCTGTACAGAGCGCAGAGGCTTCAGTGATAAACACATTTTATGGCATTATATCATCAAAATGCCATACAGTGCGTTTCTCACAGCCTCCGATGTGCCTTTTTCCGAAGTAGTCTAGGGTTGAGTTTTGTGACAATGATGGACTTTGAGGAGGTCAAACGCAGCCATTCCTTTATAATCCTAAACGTAGTGCACTCTGAACTATTGACTCATTTTCATCCCATGTGGTAGGGCAAGTTTGTTTAAAAAATAATAATTATGGCGAATGACAGAGATGCCTGCTGCTGTTAAAATGCAGATTTTTCAATTTTCTTTTGTGTTTAATTGAATCGAAGTTAAATGTTAAATTCTTGTATTTGACGTTAGGTTGTATTGTTGTTGTTTTTTTAAGTGAGAAAACTAATGTTATAAGGAATGGGCTACATTTAATTACCTAAGCTTTTTTTTTTTTAAAGGTTTAAAAAACATTTTTTTATTTATAAAATCGTGATACTTATGGAAATGCAATTTTAATCAAATCTGCACCTAGGTACCGTGATAATATCGTATCAGGAGGTGACTGGTGATTCACATCACGACTCATCACATACAACAATTTAATTACAGATTTATATGTAATGAGCAGAAGGTTCAATTCTACCCCAGCTTGAATCTGATTGGGTCGGAAGGTGTGGGCTCATCGAATTTACATTTAATGTAAGGAGTCTCCAGTGTCAGAGCTTCATCACAAAACAGTTGGTTTTCGGACTTTTTGCTTACGACAAGTAATTTCTCATGAATGTACAAGCTTATTTTCTTTATTTTTATTTTGTTGAATTTCAAAAGAGAAACCTTTCTCAAAAGTGACAGTTTAAACAGTAACCACAACTTAAGAAAAACAGGAACTAACTTGTTTCGTTATATAGTAAATATTAATTTTGGATACCAAATTTACAGAAATCACATTAAAAATACCAGAAATGTCATGAAGAGTAAAGTGTTAAAAATGGACTAATACATTGAAAAACATGACACTGGGGTCACAGGAACATGTAGCAGACATTACACACAGATAAACGATAATTTCGAAATGTCATTTTTAATAAATATAGCGGTTTAATCTCTAAAATAAAAAACAGGTTTAATAATTACCCGTTTCTCCGACTCGACTGTGTGATAAACTCCTCTTTAACCCATCTCACTACACATCCACCTCTCCACGCCATGATAGCAGCCGCCGTCCACTTCCGGGTTAACATGGAGACCACTCCCACTTCCGGATATTACATCATGCCGATTTTCCTTCCTCGCTGAGAAAGCGTATAATGATTCTTAAAAAATATATAAGTCATTTTTCAGTCATTAATATAATAATATAATTTTAAACTATTTCTTTTTTTCTTTTAGTATCACAATTCATAAAAATAATCACGTTTGCGTTTGCTCTTTTAGAATGGTGTGTAATAAATAACAACAACAACAACAATAATAATAAAAATTATGTCACTTAATTAATTTAAAGAGCTCTCGCATTTGCTTAATGAATTAATGAAACTAAAGTCTCATTAATTCAGATAATTCAGTTCACGTCAAAGCGGGACTCGTGATGAAGTTTCTTGTAAACGGCTGCTTACTTGCTGCTGGTCAACATTCAAGACCGGCAGCTGCTTTACGTGATGAGTAGGGATGCGACTCAGCAGTCATCACCTGATACGATGTTATCACGATACCTCGGTGCATAGTCGATCAATTCTGCAATTCTATAAGTAATATATAAATATCTAATAGGACATTTTAGGCCCCAGTAGGGGAGCCCCGAGAGCAGACACAGTTTTAACTACAGCAGCGGTGATGTGAAAAGTTGACAAAGGAGTTGAACTTAGTTAAGTCATTTTAACTCACTCACTCATCGTCTATACCGCTTTATCCTGGATAAAAGGTCGCGGGGGACCTGGGGCTAATCCCAGGAGACTTAGGAGACTATGGGTACACCCTGGATGGAGTGCAAATCCATCACAGTGCCACACATACACACACACACACACACACACACACATACACACATATGTACATGCTCATTCACACACCACAGGCAATTTTGGAATGCCCCAAAAAGTTAGCCTAATCTGCAAGTTTTTGGACAGTCGGAGTAAGTCTTTTACAAAAGACTTCATGCAGAGTACGGTGATGAGACTCCACAGTAAAACATATGAACAGTACCAATGTTTTAAAGAAGGCCGTATGTCCGTGAATGACGATCCTGGCAGAGGTGGATAGGAGCCCACTGCAGTTGTTCCCGTGAATATTCAGCATGTGGAACGCCTGATCTTTAAAAATCAACGTTGCCAAGTTGCGGAAAAGCGGCATCTGTCTGTGGAAACTTTACACACAAACATTGACTAACACCACTTGCACATTTTTTTTTTTTATAATTAATATATATGTTTTTATATTATTGCTCACTATGTGTACTAAAGTGATGATTTCCGAAACTAATAATAAATAATAATAACAATATTAATCTTTTCATTAATCTGATTCTCTTGGTCTTGACTGGCACCGTTATGTTATGTTCGCGCCGCGTCTCCCCGCAGCGGCAAAGCGTTTAAACAGACATGCTAGGGTGGAAAGAAAGCGGCCAAGTAGAGCAGCAAGAAAAAAGGGCACGCAAGGAGAAAGCACTTCCAAAAGAAGTAGCGAAATGTTGCACAATTTCAGATTTATTCAAGGCTTCACGTGCAGTCAGTTTCATCTGTAAATGACCGTAGCTTTTTCTTTCAAAGTTCTTTCATTTGAACTGCAAATACAAATTAGATGAAGAGACGCAAGCTGAAGGTTTTGGAACGGCCATCACAGTGCCCTGATTTAAACATCATTGACAATTTGTGTGTAGATCTTAAAAGAGCTGTGCATGCAAGACGACCAAAGAATATTACAGAACTAGAAGCCTTTTGCGAGGAAGAATGGGAGAAAATCCCAAGTACAAGAATTGAAAGACTTTTAGCTGGCTATAAAAAGCGTTTGCAAGCTGTGATATCTGCCAGAGGAGGTGTTACTAAGTACTGATTATGTAGGGTGCCCAAACTTTTGCACAGTGCCACAATAATGTTTTTACTTTTTATCTTTGTTCAATTTATGACATAAAAATTAACTATGCACCAATGTTTGCTAAAAATTTTGTGCATTTTTTCTATTTCCAAGAGTGACTGTGTTAAAATCGTTTCAATAAAAAAAAAAATCACCAAAATCTGTTATTTATACAGGGGTGCCTAAACTTTTGCATAAGACTGTATATACACATACACACAAAAATGAACAATGTAGTGGCATTTGAGTGTGTGTGTGTGTGTGTGTGTGTGTGTGTGTGTGTGTGTGTGTGTGTGTGTGTGTGTGTGTGTGTGTTTGTGTGTGTGTGTGTGTGTGTGTGTATTAGGTATTAGGTACTGTACAAGCTGACACTGCTGATAGGGAAAACTCAGCAGTGTATAGTTGCTCTATAGTGCACTGTGATCACTGACAGTGGACTGAACACTGCTGAGTTATCCATGTGTGAGTGTGTGTGTGTGTGTGTGTGTGTGTGTGTGTGTGTGTGTGTGTGTGTGTGTGTGTGTGTGTGTGTGTGTGTGTGTGTGTGTGTAGTGAAGCTATTTTTGATTCCTGCTGCCTCAGCATCTATCTGTACATCTGCAGCTCACCTCACGTCACCCCCCTACACACAGACTACAGCTATTTTTATAACACACAGTGTCACCATGTCCACTGAGTTACACAGTTGATTCCTAGAGCCTTGAAGAGCTTCCCTCTGAGTTTTGAATAATTATTCAGTATTAGGTATTTATTATTATTATTATTATTATTATTATTATTATTATTATTATTATTATTATTATTGTTGTTATATGTTAAAATAATTCATAAATCTTTACCATTTGTAAATTTGCTAATTGATTATAAACATTTGAAGCGATTCCGAATCGACTTAAATTGAAACAGCCAACAAAGAATCGATTAAATTGGATAATTGATTAAATCTCCCAGCTCTAGATTCAAGATTTAATTTAAAAACCACTTGTTTCTGAAATATAACTGATAGACTGGAGGAGAGGGGGTAGATTTAAACTTCTCAAGCTCTGGAATCTTCATGAGGACCAGGAACTTCACCACCACACTGTGCTGTAGAGAACCAGCCGTCATCACCCATTCAATCCAAATGCTACCAATATGACCAACAGACATTTCATGGTCCTTAATATTTTTTACTTTGCTAATCCCAACGGCAAAAACGACCCCTTCACTCTTTCACCAACGTACCTCCTACAGTTAGTGCATAGTGTGATTTCCTTGGCTGGATCATGTACCAGCCAGTCTCGACCTGACTTCCACTATTTGTTGAGCAGTCTTTTCTTTTTATTTGTCTCCTCTTCATTTTCAGTTTCATCGTCAGATTTTCTCTGGTGTGTTGTCTGCTCTTCGGGTTTCGTTGCACCTTTTATGTCCCGCCAAACAGCTTAGCTACTCTTCCTCCACAGGGACGTCTTATTTACTGCCAAAAACTGCCTTTGTTGGCTGATATAAATTTATATACACTACGTATATTGCCAAATGTATTTGCTCGCCTGTCTTCACATGCATATGAACTTGAGTAACATCCAATTCTTTATCCATAGGGTTTAATATGATGTTGGCCCTTTGCTGCTGGAACAGCTTCACCTCTTCTGTGACGGCGTTCCACAAGCTTTAGGAGTGTGTTTATGGGAATGTTTGACCATTCTTCCAGAAGTGCTTTTGTGTGGTCAGACACTGACGTTGGACGAGAAGGCCTGGTTCGCAGTCTCCGCTCTAATTCATGCCAAAGGTGTTCTGTCGAGTCGAGGTCAGGACTCTATGCAGGCCAGTCAAGTTCTTCCACACCAACCTCGCTCATCCATGTCTTTATGGACTGCGCTTTGTGCACTGGTGCGCAGTCATGTTGAAACTCACTTCCAGTGAACGGAACTCTTAATGCTTCAGCATACCAAGACATTATAGGCAATTTCATGCTCCCAACTTTTTGAAAAGTTGTATAAGCATTGCACTGTATATTATACTGTGTTTGGTTGTGTACATAACATATTTGATTTTCTGTTCTTAGTTCCAAAGTTATCTTGGGTCAAAAAAAAAAAAAAAGAAAAAGAGGAAAAAAAGTATATGGAAAAATGCCTACTGGGGACAGCCCCTTCCTGTTCCAACATGACTGTGCACCAATCTGATAGTATGATGTATATTATATTTATATAATATTAATAATAATATCATAATATTACGATATATATCAATAAATAACACATGTCTACATTTTGTTGACTCTCGCTCTCTCTCTCTCTCTTTCTCTCTCTCTCTCTATGGCAGCACAGTGGCATAGTAGTTAGCATTATTGCCTTGCACCTTCAGGGTCGAGGGTTCGATTTCCGCCTCGGGTCTGTGTGCATGTTCTCCCCGTGCTTGCCGGGTTTCCTATGGATGCTCCGCTTTCCTCCAATAGTCCAAAGACAGGCAGATTAGGCTAATTGCCTGTAGCATGTGAGCGTATGTAGGGTCCAGGGTGTACCACGCCTCATGCCCTAAGTATCCCGGGGCTAGGCGCTGGGCCGCCTCCAATACTGGATATAGAATAAAGTGGTATAGACAGTGAGTGAGTGAGTGAGTAATAATTTGGCAATTATTGAGTCATAAAATGAATTAGGAGGAATGGACTTCTCTCTATAATTTAATAACCAAACAGCTTCTCAGTCAACTTTGCTAATGAGAGAAGAAAGTGGTCAATGCTTGGCAACATTTCACTCTAAACCCTACAGGAACTACCTTTTGGAGCGGAGACTGAAGAAATAAAATCAGAATACACAAACATAAAAACACAGTCTGACGTCTTTAAACACATTTTGCCGATAGTAGAGCTGTTCCATAAACGCAACGTGTTGTAAAAGTGTGTTTATGGGGTTATTAAAGGATTTTCCCACACTACATCCCTAGTAAAATTAGGCCATACTGTATTAATTACTTTGCAAGAATATGAGTACGTGAATATGAAATCCTATATGGGAAAACTGTTTTTTTTTCTACAGGGGTACTTGTAGATACTTTCAGTGTTTATGATATGATCCCCATTTTTTCCCAATAAAGCCCAGCTTTGAGGATGTGTATTTATTATTGATGTCCTGTAAACACCTCCTACTGATTGAACTCTAGCTGTCTTCAGCTCCTTCAGAGTTCCCAGTGCCCACTTGGCCGCCTCTCTGACTAATGCCTTCCTTCATAATTGATGTTTGGTGGAAGGCAGAATTGTGGCCCAGTAGGCATTTTTCCATATACTTTTTTTCCTCTTTTTTTTTATTTTTAGACCCAAGATAACTTTGGAACTAACAACAGAAAATCAAATATGTTATGTACACAACCAAACACAGTATAATATACAGTACAGTGCAATGCTTATACAACTTTTCATGACCTGAAAAGGAAAAATATGAAAGAATCAAAAGATAGAAATATAAACTAGAGATAGAATTTCCGAAAAAAAAAAAAAATCAGTAAAAATAAAAATTGAAAATAGAAAAAATTGGGGATTCAATGTACACATTTACAGATTTACAATCAAATATAATTACAATAGAAATATATAAAATATTTAAATGAGAAATGTGCAAAGTGTAATTGTATACTGATAAATATATGTGTAAAAATATATAAAAAAGTATAGGAGGGTAAAGATATGGCATGTGGATATGACAGCAGCAGTCCGAGTGAGACATGAAGAGTGTGACAGCAGCAGAGTTATTAAGTCAACTGTCCACTGGCTTTATTTTTCCAAGGGCGAGAGGGTCACGTCATCACGTTTACTGTATACGTGCGTGTATGTTGTGTGAGATGTTTTTATCTTCCACTGTTGACGCCTATCACACTTTAGCGCTCAAACATAAGCTGTAGCTCCAATTATAATAGTGTCAAAAACAAGACTCGACAGTCAGTCGATCTGGATGAAGTAAGCTGGAGTTTATTGCCGCAAACAAAGCCCAAGTGAGTCCACCAAATGCCAGCTCAAGAACAGGCAAAGAGCAGATTGAAAAGCAATACAATGCATATACACTTTTTATACGATTGGTTGAGGGAGGAACTCAACTGTCTCCTCCCTTGGCTTTCCCGTTTTTTTTTTTTACTTCCGGGGACCAACTTTGGTCACTGTTCCGGTTACTTGGTTTCTATTTTTTCATACTTCCTTTGACCAAATTTGGTCTGCCTGGTCTTTTTATTTTTTTCTTACTTCCGACCATCAAGGTTGCCCATTGTCTCTTATCTTATCTAATCTTATAATCTAACTCTTCTGCCATCCTGTATTACATTATTGTTCCTGTCACAAGATGGCGTATGTCGTTTCTATAAATTTCCTATTATAATCCTTTTTCCTTATTATATATTTCTATTATCTTTTAACCGTCTTCAATGATTTTATTAAAAAAATTGTTTGTGACTGTTTATAAAGAAACAGTCCCCCGTTTCTGGGCCTATGTCACTCGGCATGACCATGGATGAGCATCTCCATTCGTGTTAAACCTTTAGTTCTTTAGCATTCGTAACTTGCTCATGTCTCTTACTCTTAATCTTACTCCTTTCTATGCCTTCCTCCTAGCTAAGCCCACCTGCAAGAGTAACCATATCGACAGCATGGATCGCATGGGCAGTGTGAGCGGATCTGCAGTGACCCAGACCGATTCTCTCAATTCCGTTGCTTCTGTTGGGACTCAGACGGTTGGCACAAAGACTTTGATTTTCCTGCAAAGGTGACGTTTAACAGGTGTATCGCTATTTATATGCCTCGACACCGATTTGCCAATTGGTGTGGTTCTTGCTCAGAGGCGACAGGTCTCTCCATCCTCTCCACCTCCTCGTCTAGCCAGTGATATCAGTTTAGATGCTCGGCTCCTCATGTGGCATCTCTCCTCAAGTTTGTATATTTCTTGTCTGAATTGGCCAAGGCTAAAATTTTCTTCTTGTGTGTGTGAGATGCATCTCACTTTTCTAGGCTCCTCTATGTCTCACAGTTCATCCCATATGATTTATATGGCTTTTTTTTTTTTTTAGCAGCAAACCTTATGGGTTCTTAAAGGTTATATTTAGTACTTAGATACTTAGTGTGAATATATTTGTTATATACTGTACGCCAAACTATCTCTGGAGCTGCCTTGGTGAAAAAGGGGTATAAAAGTCGACTCAACTTTTTTTCTTCTTCTTTGGGATCTTCTTTTATTCGAGGTGCTAAATTCAAGGCTTTTTAAGCATGGTAAGCTTTGGCTGTAATTTATACTTTTAAATATTAATAAACAATTTTCAGTCATGGATCCTTGGCTTATTGCCACCCTGTATAGAAAAACTCTGATGCCTTCCAGATCTTTATTGCAAAAAGGTAAGATCTCATCTAATTATCTGACTTCTGGTGGCGAACAATAGCACCAGAGGTAATAATGGCGGTATGGTGGCTTAGTGGCACTGTCGCCTTGCACCTCCAACGTTGGGGTTTGATTCGTGGTGTTTACAAGTTCTCCCCATGCTTGGTGGGTTTCCTGTTGTTTCAGTTCGTTTTTTTAAGCAACCACTGGCAAGAGGAATCATAAATTAAGGTTAAGTGAGGTTTATTGTCTATTCATTTCATATTTCACTTCATTTAAATGTCTTTTCAAAATGTTTTGATTGTTTTTATATGCAAAAATTTGATTATAGTGTTGACAATTGGTAACATTGGTAATATTTCTGTGTGACTGGAATGGATTATATGCATTTACATTATTGCATTTTGCAATACGAAATTTTGTTTTAAGAACTCGCCTCTCCAAGGTACAGAACCTCTGTATGATGGGGAGCATCTCTTACCCAACATGCTGGGTGGCGTGTGGAGAACATGGGGAATCAAACCCCAATCCTGGAGGTTCAAGGTGAAAGTGCTAACCACTAAGCAATTGTGCCACCTGTGGATGTCCTACCAAATACCCCCAAAAGAGATGTAATTACGGTTGTCGTTGTATGTTTAGGTTCAGGATTCACCCCTTAATGTCTGTTTCTGGCTCCGTGGGGGAGATCAAAAAAGTTCAAGAGGGGGGTGAACACTTATGCACTACACTGGATATAAATCAGACATGTAGAGATTCTGCTCCATTTCCCAGTTTTCTTTGGTTTTTGGGTGACGATATCAAACTCGTGACGTCACACCAGCGTCTGCAGCACACTCTCTCACACACACACTCTCTCTCTCTCTCTTTCCCTCTAACGCACACACACACGCACGCGCGCGCGCACGCAGGTAACGCACCGCACGCGCCTGCAGACAGAAACGGAATTAACGGCCCTAACGGCAGAGGCGATCCCGCATCCACGTGACTCCGCGCGCGCATGAGAGCATCCTCGCGAGCAGCAAGGGAAGAAGAGAGAGAGAGAGAGAGCGAGAGAGTGCGCGAGGGACCCGCCCGTCTTCAGCTTCTTCCTCGTCATCATCATCATCTTCCTCCTGCGTGACACCGACAGAGAGAGGGAGAGAGAGATAGAGACAGTGACATGGAGACCAAGGACAAAGCTGCAGGTGAGAATGACAGTGGGACAGGGTGTGTGTGTGTGTGTGTGTGTGTGTGTTGGGTGGGTTATAGACAGGGACATGACTGTGGCGCGCGCGGGGCGGCTCGTGGCGGGGCGGCGCGTGGCAGGGCGGTACATGATGTGGGGCTCGCGCTGCTGTGTGCGCGCGCGTGTGCGTGTGTGTGTGCAGACTGCGGCACTCGCGCCGATGAGGGGCTCGCATTGTTCTCACACACAAAGTGTAACACACTACAGAAATGCTGACTGTTTACATGTGTGTGTGTTGTGTTCTAATGTCTGGATATGTGTATATGTGTCCATTTGGAAAGAAAGGCCTAAGGGAAATGTGTGTGTTGGTTTCTTGGTTATTAACATGTAAGATGTGCAGCACACCCGCACTGTACTGCACCCCAGTGTCCTGAGTGTGTGTGTGTGTGTGTGTGTGAGTGCACTCTCACTGTACTGCACCCCAGTGTAATAAGTGTATATGTGTGTGAGTGTATGTGTGTGTCCATACACTCACTGTACTGCACCCCAGTGTACTGAGTGTGTGTGTGTGTGTGTGTTTGTGTGCTGTGTTCAGATGTCTGGGTCTGTGTTTATGCATCCATTTTTAAACACACAAAGTAAGGCCTAAGGGAAGTGTGTGTGTGTGTGTGTGTGTGTGTGTGTGTGTGTGTGCGCGTGTGGGTGTACACATTTTATTTTTGTGTGTGTGTGTTGGTGTCTTGATGATTAACATGCAAGATGTGCAGCACACACTCACAGTACTGCACCCCAGTGTCCTGAGTGTGTGTGTGTGTGTGTGTGTGTGTGTCAAACATTTCCCAAGCTAGTCATTGCACCTGGAGCTCTACTTGCATTTGCCTTGCACGTATGTGTGTGTAAAACTACACATGCTCAGTAACATGGTGTATAACCTGTGCAGATGTATGAGAGTGCGTATGCAATGCAGATGCGTGCACAAACACACACAAACAATATAACCTGATGCTACACTAGTACTGAGACTCTGCGTCCACATGCTGGACGTGCTTGCTGTGTGTATTCGACACGCTCTGCGCTGTGTTGCTCAGTACGCAGCGTTTGATTGGGAGGTGATGCAGAGCTTTATAAACCAAGTCACGTTAGAAATGTCAGGAGAAATCCGACGTTATGATCACCGAGGCACTTCAGGAGGAAATTTGCAGTGTGTTTCTTACGGGTCACTCAGAGGAGCGATGTGGCGCAGTGTGGTCATCTTCAAATCCATGCAGGTTGACAAGCAGTGACAAATAACTGGGGAACCCAAGTCAGTTGTGTTTCAAGTGTGTTTGATTATACACAACCAGTCAATAGTCTGGACACAACTTCTAATTACATAGGCTTTCCTGATTTTTTATTTCCTTCTACATTGTAAAGCAATGCTGAAGGTGTTCAAAATATGCAATCATCTTCTTTGAACAATTGATATTGAGATGCGTCTGCTACTGTAAAGTCTCTGTAAAGCTTCATAACGCCTCTAATCCGAGGTGCTGTTTGTTAATTGGTGATTTCTGAGGCTGGTGACTCTAAATGAACTTCTCCTCTGCAGCAGAGCTAAGTTTTGGTCTCGCTTTCCTGGGAAGGGGTCTTCATGAGAGCCAGTTTCATCATGTGCTTGATGGGTTTTACAAATGCACTTGACAATACTGTTCTTGCAATACAACATGCATCTCAAATAGAATCTGCAGGTCTATAGAGTTCTGTAGATCCGAATAAAAATTCTATTGAGCATGCAGGTCGAAGCGACAGATTTATAGAGTACTAATGGAGGTTTATTGAAATTCAGTAGAAAATGTGTCTTAAAGCCGAAATTGGTTAAATCATATTGCATGTCTATAGTTATATGAAACTGCATAAAATTCTGTAGAACTTGTACTGTACAGTATGTAGACACAGAAGTTCTATAGAATCATTTGAAGCCATGTGAACGTTAATATTAAAAACATCTAGAGTGTGTCTATGAGGCTGAAATGTGTGTGGTTTTGTTGCTAACGCTTATAGATGTAGTATGAAGTTCAAGCTTTATAATATCCATCAAATGAGTTGTGTTATTGTAATTGTGTGTTATTAACTGAAAACCGACACCATGACACAAACCATGACCCAACCGTGCACACACTCCTGCAAATCTTTTCGTGATGTAGCTAACTGAACACTAAAGCAAAACACAAAAATGAACAGACAAGTCAAGAAGGATAAGGAGTTAAAAAAGGGTTTGTTGCCTTCCTAGTGTGCTTCCCATGAGGCTCTCAGGAGGAAAAATAGCATATAAGCAGAGCCACACTATCCCGCCATTTATTACAGTGACAGTCGCACCTGGTGTAAAGCCTTACTTTTTATCCCCATGTGTCGCATGTCATTATTTATTTTTATAAACAAGGTGATGGAGAGTTGCTGTTTTGAAATAAGCGTTCACAGGGAATACACAAAGAGAGGCCTTAGTAAGGTGCTAAAGTAAATGCGTAAAGATTCACAGAAAATATACATCATATAGTATGCAGAGAAACATCCAAGAGGCCAAGAGGAACGCTCAACGTGATGCTGCCACCACCATGCCTGACTGCAGAGATAGTGTTCTCAGTATTAAATATTATGTTTTGTGGCCAGAACAAATACTCCTACAGGCAAAATCGAATGGGATTTCCTATGGCTCACTACTTCATGGGCTTCATGGAGTGTCCATGCTATAAATTTCCTTTTTATTCCTTTTTTTATCTTCTTCCATCTGGAACCATTGCTCCTCTGACTAAGCTTGGTCCTCAAACCCTAATCTTAACCCTTCAAAACATTTTATAAAGAATGTCTATAGAACAGAGTCTACAGAATTTTTATGTAACATTAAAAAACTTTTGTACATAAGATATGTAGGAAAACATTCTAATGCAGAAGATAATCTATTTTTAAATTTAGAGACTGGAGTTGTAATTCTCCAGAATATAAAGACGTTGTATAGTGTAGTCTACAAATGTGTAAAACATCTGTAGAACAGGAATCTCAAAGCAGAAGTTTTATATAGTCTTATGCAGGCCTACAAAGTTCTCCACATCCGTGTAAAAATTCAACACACAATCTTAAAGCAAAAGTTCTATTGACTCCTGTTGCAGGTCTGTAGAGTTCTTTACAACTGGATAACAATTCAGCAGAACATGCAGGTCAAAGCAGAAATTCAGCATTCTATAGAACTGATCGCAAAGTCAATACAGCATGCCTTTCAAAGCAAACATTGAAATCCTGTTAAAGGTCTGTAAAGTTCTGTAGAGCTGAGTAAAAATTCCATAGAATATGCAGGTTGAAACAGCAGTTGACTAGAAATAAATCGGGTGAATCCTGTTGCAGGTCTATAAAGTTATTTGGAACTGCATACAATTTTCTAGAACATGTAGGGTGGCAAGAAAAAGTATGTAAACCTTTTGGAATTTCTTTCAAGTCAAGCGTACTAACAAATATAATGTGCCTAAAATAATAACACAAAAGTCTGATCTTTCAGGTCCATTCAACATTCAGAATGGTAGTGAAAAAAAAAACCTTGGAATTAATAACTGGTTGACCTCACTCCTGCAGCAATAACTTCAACCAGGAGCTTCCTGTAGCTGTGGATCAGACCTGCACGTCATTCAGGAGGAATTTTATCCCATTCGTTCTGGAAGAACTGCTTTAGCTCTGTCATATTCTTTGGACATCTCATGTGTATGGCTCTCTTCAAGTCATTCCATAGCATCTCTATTGGGTTGATGTCTGAGCTCTGACTCGGCCATTCTAAAAGGCGGATTTTGTTTTTCTGAAGCCATTCTGTTGTGGACTTGCTCCATTGTCCTGTTGCATCACCCAACTTCTACAGAGTTTCAGTTGACGTACAGATATTCTCACATTATCCTGAAGAATTTTATAGATGGTTGGGAATTTCATCTTCCCCTCTATGACTGCAAGCTGGCCACGCCCTGATGCAGTAAAGCAGTACTAAATCATGATTTCCTGGTTTCCTTCACCATACCTTGGGATTAGTTGGGATGATGTTTTCATGATGATATGCAGTGCCCTGTGTTACATCAGATGTGTGCTACATGTTCTTTCCAAATAGTTCAATCCTTGTTCCATCAGTGCCCGAAAGATTTTGCCAATACCACTATGGAAGGTCAAAGTGCTCTTTCACAAACTTCAGATATGCAGCAATGTTCTTTTTGGTGAGCAGCGGCTTCCTTTGTGGTGTCCTGCCATGGACACCCTACTTGCTCAGTGTTTTACGTACTGTGACTCATGAACACAAATGTTAGACAGTTCCAATCATGCCTCCAAATCTTTGGCTGTCACTCATGGTTGTTTCTTTACCTCATTGATGAGTCTTTGTTATGCTCTTTGGGTCATTTTGACTTGGCGCCCACTTTTCAGTAGAGTAACCACAGTCCCAAAGTGTCTCCATTTGTCTAACTGTAGAGTCTTTGTACAGTAATCACTTTGTAACCCTTTCCAGCTTAATGTAAATCAACAGTTCTGGATCATAGAAGCTCGTTTTGAAAGCTCTTTTTGGCGAGGCATGGTTCACATTAGCGTATTCTTCTTGTGCGGAGCAAACTCCAAAAGTTTGAGTGGTGTTTATCAGTATTTGTCTGATTAAGATGAACATCAGATCACATTTGATGACAAATTATTACAGAAAACCACGAAATTCCAAAAGGTTCACATGCACATGTAGGTTCACATTCCGATGTATGTTGACACAGATGTTTGATAGAATCCTATTGCAGGCCAGTTCTATAAAAAATTCTATAGAACATCCACATTGAAGCAGAAGTTTACATCCATTAAGCTCAATGGAACTGAGTAAACATTCAACAGAAGTTGCATCTTGAAGCAGATATTCTATAGAATCATACTGCAGGTCTATAGAATTCTACTGTATGAAACTGCATAAAATTCTGTACAACATGCATCTTAAAGCAGAAATTCTATTGAACATGCATGTTGAACTCTTACACTAAACTTCAAATGCTGCTTACTGTTTAACCACATCCCTAAGCTGCTAAACCTTCATCTTTAAACCAAAATACTAACCACTAAATGATGGGTTTGATCTATTTTAAACTCTATACTGTGATTGTGTGTAACCGGAGTTGTGTGGACTGTGTGTTACTCTGCTGTGGGTATTGATTCTGGCTTTAAGTTTCAAACAATCGAAAATCTCGCCCAAAAGACACCCAAACATACGCAGGAGAGATGCCAAGCTCTGGCAAGTGCTGGCGATATCGACTGACAACTGACTGACTTAAATTGGCAGTCAATACCGGCTAAAAAAAAAAGTATATATATTTAAAGTAAATGGCTGTTTATTTCATCTGTAACTATGGTGAAGAAGTGGGTTGATGGATGTCAAAAAAAAACTGAATGCAAGACAGGAGAAATTTTCATGTTAGTACCCTTGCCTAGATGTAATCTGGACCTGGGCTGAATTTCTGTATACACCATCGAACAACTGGAAAGAATGAGGTCCATTAGAACTGAGAACTCAGTAATAGATGGAGCCTGGCGCATGTTTATTGGTAATATTTTCCAGATCTTCAGGGGATAAAAAACTGCTGCTTTCACATTTTAAAGTTCCTCCAGATCCAGATGGCAAAAACAAATATGGCCTGCATCCTGCACTAATTCTATTGGCTTAGCTCCTGTTTCAAATCGAAGCCTGAGTCTGGCACAATTACGCAGGCCATATACTGGAAGTGATTAAATAAACATTTGCGAAGTGATGGAATTCCACCTCTTTGCGCTGGGTGAGATCATCCTGCTCAGGTCACCAATCAGAGCTGACTTCTTCCTTCATAACAGAAAGATAAGAAGGCCTAGATCTGACTAATTAAATGACATCACGTTATGTTCCTGTAGATGATGCAGTATGAAAGGAATAAAGGGAACAAATCAAAAGATACCAAAGTTGCCCCAAATTTAAGGATCAGGTTTAAAGAAAGGAAGAATGGGAGAAAGGGCAAAATATTTTTTCAGCTGTAGTCTCCGTGTTGTTGTGTCTTTTGATTAACACACTAATAGTTTAGTCTGGTCTAGTCTAGATAGTCTGTAGTTCCTCGCTGTGGCACAGGGTGCATCTATTTGGACAAACTCTAGAACTGGACGTCAGAAATGTGCTACGGAAACAGTTCTGAGAACATTTTAGTATCGCAGAGCTGGTTTAAACCGGTGTGGCCTAATGTAACAAGCAAACAGTTCAAGGCTGTTGATCCGGCCTCCAAATTGCCCAGCTGTCAGTCTGTGGAAGCATCCATGGGATGTACTGGACAAGGTCTGATCTATGGAGGCCCCACCTTGCCTGCATCTGAAAAAAAAGTTTTTATAGCTTTACTGCTGCATGTTACTAAGTGCTGACTTTGGGGTCCTCAAAAATGCTAAACACATTTGTAATTTTTATCAACTACACATTTTTAATATGTTCCACCCATACAGAAATGTTCTATGTTTGCTGCCTGGCCAAAAAAACTCACACACTCTAAGATTTCATTCAGTCAGCTTTTGCTTTGATTACACTACACCATGTTGTGTCCAGTTCTAGTGTGAAAATGCTTCCTCGTGCTCTCAGAACTTTGCTCATGCTTCTGGAATATGGGATAAAAGCTCCATAGATGTGATAACCTGGGTTATTCAGTACATTCAGGTCGTCAGCTGACTTTATTTTATTGCCACATAATGTTGCTGAGCCTGGACTTGACTAACTGCATCAACCCCAGATCATAACAGCATGATGGATGCATCACTTCATCTGCTTGTCTTCGCAGTTTGACAAGCTCATCGCTCTGGGATAGACTCAATTGGGACCACATGACCTTTTCCCATTGCTCTAAAGTTCAATCTTTATGCTTTAGTCTCAATAACAAGTGGTTTTCTTATGGACACACAGCTGTTTCATCCCAGTCCTGTGAGTTCTCATCACATTGTGTGTGTATGAAAATACTCTTACTTTCACTCTTGATTTTTTTTTTTTTTACCATGTAACTTAACCAAGTTTTTAAGTGATCTTCATTCATGCTTTTTCCCGTCCACATTTCTTCCATAAAGTTGACGGTTGAGCACTAACCTTCCAGGTTTTAATAATGTGTTGGAGGGTTCTTAACTCAGTTCCAATATTTTCAAATCTCTTTAGTAACTTTTTTTGGCCAGGCAGTGTAATACTTTTCTATATGGGCGTGTGTGTATTCTATTACACACACACGCCCATATAGTTATAAGTTAGAATGAGTGTGTTATAAAAAAAAAAAGAGTCAAAAACTTGGTATTAATCATGATTTAGGGTTAAAAGTTATGAGGATTTACGTTCATTCAGTTTAAAGCATCTTCACAATCCAATCACAACCACATTTTACAGAGCTATAAAAAATCAGACATGACCTAGCCATAAAAGATTTAATAGTAACCATAAAACAGGCAAAAATAATTTAAAAAAGACATTTTTAATGATGTTTCACCTTGAGGTCAAAATCAACTGTTAAAAATTACAATGTTCAAGAAGGAGCATTCTGGAAATGAAAAAAATTGTTAAATGAATTGTCTAAACATATTTCTCATTCAGCCACTGAAAGAGGAATGCACACTATGCAGAAATTAAGATAAAATGTCTCTGGTTAAAGACACATTCTTCATCATTGTGTCCTTTGTTTTATTCCAAAGCCACATAAAACAACATGGAAAAACAAACGATGGGAATTTTGTTTAGGTTAAATTGATTAATATTATTTTGAACTGACTTACTTAAGCCTAATTCTAGTATGGTGCAGTACAGATTTCCATACTTTATGGTTATGTGCAAATACAATGATTTCTCACTGGAGGAACTCACTAATGGCACTCATACATCCCCCTCTTTCCTGAAGTGGCATGGGCAGGGTAGGTACTATCAGTGGAAATTAGGGACTGTGGAATGCTTTTGTCTCCCCCAATAAAACATTATCCTTGTTGTTGGTCCTTAGATTTACATTTAAATCATTTAAAGATGCCATATTATGCTTCTATTAAACAGGTCTCCAACGTGTATGTTAACATTCCAACTTAAATACTACTCAGATACAGTATATGCATCGTGGCATCCCTGAAATTCCTGCTGTTTCACTTTCTGTTGCTGTAAATGCAAATGATCTACTGCCCCTCCCCCATGTCCCTTTGTGGAAGTGCATTTTTCTAGGAAAAGGGACTTCAGTGAAAATGGTGCCCAGGACTGGAGACAAGGGAGGGTAAGAAGGCAAATCCCTCCTGCCACGTGCCTGATATGATACCAGGCCACAAATTTTAAAAGTGTTTGTTCACGCACATGTGTGGACAAAAAAATTAAAAGGAATATAAGTCTGCGTGGGGAAGAAAAGTCATATTTTGTTGGTCTCACATAATGGAGACAATATTAAAATGTTATGTTAAAATGTGTTAAACTTGCATAACAAAAATGGCTTTGTCCATAATGACGTCATTATGGACAAAATCGTTTCTCGTCCTAGCTAAAATCAGAATCTGTGAATGTTAGCAAGCTAAAATCTTCTTAGAGGGGAGTTCGTACAGTGAGTTGCTACAGCAACAAAGCCTGTGCAAGTAGATTTTTTTTAGCGCTAAAGGTTTAGTGACAACAAGTGACTCAGCCTTTCAAACAGCGAGAGGAAGGTAATTCCACCGACTGAGTGCTAGTACAAATAAGTCTGATGCATATCTCCTGAGGGTTGGGGCAGGGGTGGAGGGAGGGCAATTTGAGCTGTGCTGGAGTCTTGAACGAAAAGGGCTGCAAAGCAGGGCTGGGTAAATGCCTTCAGATGACTTTGTAGACAAGCATAAAGAAATTACATTATTCCAGTGGAAGGAGTGCAGACATGGAGTGGTGAACATTAGGAGATTGACAGGAAGTCGTGTAGTTGCATGTTGAATCAGTTAGATGGTGCGCAGGGGAAGACCTGCCAGAAGACAAGCAGTTGAAGAAAAACACCGGAGTGGCTTCTGTGGAGAGAAATCCCAGTCTTCTTGCTGATGTAAAGAATCAATCAGGTTGTCAGTAAAGACAAAAAGTCAGTTGTTCAGGACTACCGCAAGGTTGCGTGTGCTTCTAGATGGAGTGATCATAGGATCTTGACCTGCATATATATCTTCAGCGATATAAGACAGCTGGGATTTAGTTTCAGGTGTTAATCTATCACCCACGATGAGTACTGTATCTATGCAGAAAAATTTGTATCTGAAAGAGGAAATGGGAGGATGACTTAATCAGCATAACAGTAAATGACCTCACTGAGAGTGTGTGTATACAGCGGCAACAGAAGAAGGCCAAGAACTGAGACCTGTGGGACACCAGTGTAGAATCTGAATGGTGCAGATTCTCCGTGTCACCTGATACCATCCTTCTAGGTAAGAAGTGACCTACCACTATGCTATACGTCTAATTGTCTAAGTGTTTGATGATTTTGAAGGTTGCTGAGAGGTAAAACAGGATGAGGAGCAATTATAGTTTGGCATGGCCATTTCACAACTGGACCCACAAGGACTCGTTTACATCTGGGGCAATTTAGAGTCGCCATTCCACTAACTGGGATTTCTTGGCAGGTAGGAGGAAACCAGAGAACCTGGAGAAAACTTAGGTACATGAATGTAAGCCTCGGTTACTTGAGCTGTGTCGCGACACTGCTATCCCCAGGAAAATATTTTTCTCTCTTTTTTTTCGTTTGCAGTTTGTTGTAATAGAGGTTTTAGAGTTACATAGCCCTTGTAGATATACTAAATTGCTTCATGATATCTACAGTATCGATTTGTTGAAGTGACCTACAGCAATATTCTACCTCATTAAGATCTAATTCTGATTCTGCTTTTTATTCTAATTTATACCGGAGGGTTTGATTTTTGGTATCTATATCACGCCGAGTTCGATTTCAGGGGAGGCTGCCTAGGTAGTCTTCATGTTTCAACGGAGATAGTGTCACAGTCACATCCTCACTGTGTGTGTGTGTGTGTGTGTGTGTGTGTGTGTGTGTTTGTTAAAGAGTCTCAGGAATTTCCTTGTGCAGCATTTCTTCCATGTAAACAGCGTTAATAATAGCCGCTCTAACGCAAGACGCATCTCAGTTACACACACACACACACACACACACACACACACACACACACACACACACACACACACACACACACTCACAGAGTCTATATACAGGAGTGGGGTCCGGTACGTCTTCCAGGCAAGTCAAGGACTTATCCACACACACACACACACTTAGAACATTGGTGTGTGTGTGTGTGTGTGTGTGTGCGCGTGAGGATGACGCGGTTTCTTGGTGCTTTCCGACGTCTTCTGTCTCGCGGTGGCAAAGCAGAGGAAGAAGATGAAGAGGAGGGGACGAAGAAAAAAAGTGTCACAGATGAATCTGGTTAGACACTGACACACACACACACACACACACACACACACAAATACCTATTTTGCTTTTTTATACTATCCAAAATAAGGATTAATTAATACTAATAATTTTAGTCAATATTTAAGAATATTTTGTAGCTAACTCTATTTAACTCTAACTAGCTAATTATTTAGTTCATGAGCTATTGGCTAGCTATATTTAATATGTTATTTCATGCAGGTGGAAGCCAGCTATCTATGATTACGTTTACATTTAGTCATTAGACAGGTGCTTTTATTGAACCTCATTCAAAATGATGAAACGGTATAATGAAAGAAGCATCTTGTAATGCTTAGTACTTAACCAAGCTTAAAATACACAACCTGCAGAGTGACATGAGTGGCAAACATGTGACCTTGTTGTAAGCAATGTAGTTAACCATGTTGATGAATTTAACTATGAGATCAGGGGAGACATCTTGGACTAAAGACCCTGTGTAGGATGCTCCAGCATGCTAATTAGCATTAGCTTATAGGTAGCAAAAATTCACATAGCCTCTGGATTTGTGCAGATTTCATCACGATAGGATCCATTAGTGTTTTTAGAAAAAAATTTAAAGATTGTGTAGGTGTGAATACAGTAGAAACAGGAATGTCATCAGCAAAGGAAACGACATGAGACCGGAATGAGTGATGACCTGAAACGGAGTGTGTGTAAATGGTGCTGAAGTCATTTTCCACTGTAAACATAGAATTCTATACAATTTGGCAGTAATTTTTTATTTTTTTACTTTTCCAACTTTCCTGTACATGTAAATTTCCTCAGGAGGGTTTGAAGGATAAAGTGGTGTAACATAATGCCATTATCTGTATACAGCTCAAAATATTTGTATGTTTAATCCTGGAAGTGGTGGTGGCCTTGACTGGAAGTGGTTTTCTTAACCCAACCCCTATATCAATTTGAGAATTAAGTCATTAAATTAATGAAAAACATATAGTAATTTGCCCTAAGTCGTATCAGAAAAT
The DNA here is from genome assembly GCA_030347435.1 of Clarias fuscus. Taxonomy (NCBI): domain Eukaryota; kingdom Metazoa; phylum Chordata; class Actinopteri; order Siluriformes; family Clariidae; genus Clarias; species Clarias fuscus. Next base: position 4,193,603 of record CM059218.1, on the reverse strand, counting down.
AAAAACATATTTTACCGCAGTGTATCGTTTTTTACCTACGGTGTTGTATTACTTGATTTAGCCCCGGGAGGTTTACTTTTTCACATAGGTCCAGGTAGGTTTATACAGCTTTTTCCACTTAATAAATGGAATCATAATTTAAAAACTACATTTTGGATTTACACAGATTATCTTTGTGCAATATTAAAATTTCAAAGTAATAAAATTTGTAAACTCTCTTCGCTTGACTGTGTTGAACAACTCCCAGATATGCGTTCAATGCGACATAGGTGCAATCCAGACATAAGGTTGTATACCGAAGTACACCTGTATGCATAAAAGAAAAATATAAAGTACATAATACATATAATACACTGCCTGGCACACACTCTAATATTTAATTGGATCACCTTTTGCTTTGATTACAGCCTTGGCATAGTTTCGATAAGCTAAGGTGTTTACGCAGTGTCACAAGATTTATTTCTATCCAGAGGCGCATTAATTTCTTTCCAAGATCTTGTATTGATTATAAAAGATTGATTTGCGATTATTCATTATACGACTGCAGCGTAAAGCCTTCTCCAGCACATCCCAAAGAATCTCAATGGTGTTAAGCTTTAGACTCTTTGGTGGCCAATCCATGAGTGAAAATGATGTCTCATGCAGCCTGAACCACTTTTTCACAATTTAAGTTTGGTGAATCCTGACATCATCATCTTGCAATTTGTCTTTGCCATCAGGGAAGGAAAAATCTGGTCATTCAGGTCATCAGCTGACCTTAATTTTTGGGCACAAAATTTTGACCTGAGCAACAGAAGCAACCGCTGATCATAACACTGCCTCCACAGGCATGTAGGGTAGGGTTATGTGAAAGGGTGATCCGGACTCATCGGACCACATGACTCTGTTTCATTCCTCCTCCAGGGAACGATAGATAGATAGATAGATAGATAGACAGGCAGACAGACAGTACTTTATTCATCCCGAAGGGGAAAATGTAATATTACACAGGCAGTTCACAGTATACAGCAACAACATGAAAGGTATATAAGAATGTTAAGGCTAGCTTGGAATAAAATAAAATAATGTTATCAAGGATGGTAGCAAGACGAAAAGGGAGCCACTTTCAGCTTGGTTTTTAAAGCAGCCGGTGCCAAGAGAAATCATAAATTAAACTTAAGTGAGGTCTAATGACTATTCATTTCATATTTTACTTTATTTACATGTCATTCCTAAATGTTTTGATAGTTTTTATATGCAAAAATATGATTATAGTGTTGGAAATTGGTAATACAGGTAATATTTTTGGGTGGCTGGAACGGATTATCTGCGGTAACATTATTTCCTGAGAATATGAGAGTATTTACATATTACAGAACAGCCATTTTCTATCATTGTGCCTCCGGACTGATTCATTCTTTGTAACCGGTGAGGCCGACTCATTTCTTCCACACCCCCACTCACACACACATACAATATACCAGACTTTAGACATTTCATACATTCACTTACACATTGAAAATATTGTATATAATTGTAAATATTGGTATCTGATGCACTGCAGTGTCTATGTTTTGTACAAACCACGTAAACCTGTGATTGAACCGGAAGTAGAACCGCGCTCTGTTCGTATCTGTAAGTTGAATGTTCGTAAGTCGAGGACGTACCTGTACGTACAGGTGGAAGCTTAAGTAACTGTACATGAGGTGCCCCAGCATGTTGTTTTAATATTAATAAAAAGAGAGACTGATAATATCAGTGCAGTCAGGTGGACACCAGAATGTATACTGATAGTGATTGAGTCAGAGATTGAGCTTCCTCTCCTTCCATAGAGCAGAGTTATGGTGTAGTCCAAGTGCAGTTGGCAGAGCTGAGCGACAAGCTAGGGGGGGAAATCTACGTGGCTTGTTTTAGCCTCAACAAATATAATACAAAAATAGTTTTTGTTTGCACACGCACACAGGAGACCTATCTGAATGTCTGAAAATAACTAAAGAGTGAATTCACTTGAATTCCTAACCGTTCCTACCAGGTGTCCAATATAACAATATAAGACAATGAAGATGAAGAACAAAAATAGCATCACGGAAGGAGGGGAAACGATTTGAACTCGACTTTAGACGAGGAGAAAGCTAAAGACGGGTTCTTTTGACTAGCTCGCTTTTATGGTTGTTGAGTTTCTGAAAGTGCATTGATTAGTGCAGCTGAAAGTATAAATGAGCCGGAAACTCTCACTCTTCAGACACTTCCTCTGCCCCCGTACTCACATAATCATATCTGTATTTGTGTCTGTTTGGTTTAGTGCTATATTTATAGGATATGTGCGAGTTCTATTGCAGCATTTCTTGCAATAAAAAAGATGCCTCTAATACAGCAGGACGGTACATAGCTATATGCATTATAAGATTTTGTAGTGGACATTGTTACAGTCTACACACTCTATCATATCCATCATTCTACAACTCTTCTGCCCTACTAGTAAGTGGAGCGACTTGCATTTTCTAAGAGGATGAAATCACTCCGACTCCTTAATTATTCATAACTAGCTTCCCCCAGGAAAAAAAAAAACAAAAAACACTGGACACAGAGCCTTAAAATGGCTGATGTTTTTGTATGCACACTACCAGGGTTTAGGGGCGGAGCCTTGAAATGTAAAGTGCACCTGTTAAATACGTTATTATTAGATGTATGAATGCATCTGATGTCACTGAAGAGAATGTCGGGTGTACAATGTGAGCAGTAGCATGGCTGCCGGGAGAGGTCAGTCTAATGCGCCGTACTGGGTTTAATGTGTAGCTCGACTTGGCTTGGTGATCAAAGTGGAGAGAGATTGAGAGAGAGAAAACCATGTGGTGCTGATGCTGGCAGTAATCGAGACTCAACCCTGTATAAAAATACACTAATAAATATCATTTTCATTCTCCATTTTCTCACACCTCTCTCTCTCTCTCTCTGCCTCGTCTCTAATTTGCTTTTATGGCACCCTTGGCTTCTATAAGGCCTGAGGCTGTGGCATTCCTTAGCTTGTGTGTGTGTGTGTGCGCGTATTAGTATCTGCCAGGTTGTGGTTCATATAAATGAATAAATGTTTGGCTTTCTGCTGCCACCATGTGGCCATCTTTTCCTTCACACACATTATAAATCAGCTAATCTAGCGTTCAGGGTGGCACAGAGGTTCAGTCTCCAGGCTTCTGGCTTGATCCTGAATTTGGGCTTTCATGTGTGTGTCCTTGTCTGACTTCTTTCCCCATCCTTGAAAATATGCCATTATATGGTTTGGGTTTGCTAAATGTGAATGTGTGTGCCCCTGTCTTGCCCCAGTAGATTCCTGGGATGGATTCATATCCACTGCGGACATTACTAGGAAACAGATTACTGATTACTGACGATGAAGATGAATTAATTATGATGGATTTTTTCAATACCATCCCTTTAATGTGTGTGTTTATACTTCTTGAATGTGTCTTGGTTAATTGGTGTTTTCAAATCGATCGACCGGCTGATGATGCCACCTTCTACATACAACCCTAGTCACCTAGACATTAGGAAGGGGAATTATGTTGAAATGCTATTCGTTGACTGTAGTTCAACTTTTGACACTATAATTCCCTTCACGCTCACCACCAAGCTGGAGGACCTGGGGCTCAGCCTGCCTCTGTATCAGTGGATCTCCACACTTCCTGACTGACAGACCACAGGTAGCGTAGTTGGGGAGGAATGTCTCAGATTCCCTCTCCTTCAGCACTGGAGCCCCCCAGGGTTGTGTCCTGAGACCCCTCTGTTATGTTTGGTGCGGTATGGAGAGCCGCACCACGAGATGTTTTAATGATAATGATGGGGTCAGGAGTTGGTGAGAGTGCTTGTGATACGCACGGGAAGAACTTCCCGTTTGAAGGTGGCGTGGGATTATTAATTAGGAATTTAAAAGGAAACAAAAGAAGCAAGAATGGACGGGGCGCTGGAAACTAAAACAAAAAACTTATGATCCTCTCGGGGCTTATGCCCTTACCGAGAATTTATAGAGAGAGAGGGAGAGATTGTGCTTTGCACTAATAACTTAAACTGAGCACGCACGCTAAACTGATGCGTGTCGCTCTCTCTTACTTTCTTTCTCTCTCTCTCTCGTCGGCATCTTAGACAGGCAGAGGCTAGGACTTTGCCTCCGTTTTTCAACAGCACGCTTTGCCTGTCTGTCTGCTTGTCTGTCTTTTTCTTTCTTTCTTTCTTTCTTTCTTGGTCTTTGTTTTGGCCCTGATACCTTTACTGGTGCTACCTAATGATCACACGAAGTGCCGAGGTATCAAGACCCTTTATATAAACACGCCATCAGCCTGAACGAGCCACACCTCGCGGCGTGTTTATATAAAGGGTCCTGAGAGAACTAGTACCAGAGGAACAACATCAGACATAGGAGTTGACAGTGGACTTTAGCACAAAACAGGCCCGATCGTCAGTGGGACCCCAGTGGAGAAACTGGACAGCTTATGGTACCTCTGAGTTCACCTCAAGCAGGACCTGTCATAGACCTGTCACATAAACACCATGGCCTGGCAGTGTCTCTACCAACTGTAACCAGCTGTTAATGGTCACCCTGATTAAACTGCTCTCTTCATTTTGGGGAACAGCTGTGGACATGGAGGCTCTGCACTTTTTTGTGTTATAGAAATAGAGAGAGAGTAGGAGAGAGAGAGAGAGAGAGAGAGAGAGAGAGATTACATTGTGTAGAATTAGGGTTCTAGTAGTTACAGGGTGAACTAAAAATCACATGTTTATTTTTTGACCCTGCCTGCCATCCATGCCCTAAATATAAACCGTTACCTCTCAGAATCTATTCTGACTATCATTTGTCCGACAGCAGTGTTGGAACCTAGCACAACGTCAAGAGCATGAGAGTGGACAGTACCTTCCCCTCAAAGTGTCTTTGCTCTTTCTCATGTCTTGGTTCTGATTTGTGGTGGGTGGGGACAGCGCTGTCAGGTCTCATAGTTTGCCTGCTTGTAACATTTTCTTTTTCCAACCGACTAAAGCCAAATCTAAAAAAAACAGAAAAACTGAATGTAATTTTTTCAAAATATTTAGCTTGACATCAAGAAACACCAAAAAATAATTGGCTAACAACCAGGCTAACTTAGGGTCTGGGAGCTAACACTGCTAAATCCGAATCAAAACACTGCTAGCATGATTAGCCATGCAGAGCAAAACATGATAAACAACAATGTGAAAGGGTGGTCGAGTTTAACATGACAAAGAATGTGGAGGGAAAAGTTAATCAAGATACCAAGCCAAGAAACCAGGTAACAGATTAAAGACACGGAAAAGAGAATCGAATAGTCAAGACCAGAATACAAGGACAGCTGCAAGTTAAGGCCAAAAGTCTTCACATGGTCAAACGTGATGTATTCATGTACATGTGTAATGTACGATTTCATGGAGGGTTCCAATCCCACTGAAAAGTGGCTTCTTGAGGTTTGATATGTAACAGGACACTTCCCCCAAGGTTATGCTGCAAACCTCAAACCTGCACAGATGGCCTCTTGAACTTTAACAGATTTGGCATTTGGTATTAGAAGAATGTTGAAGAAAAAAAAGCTGCAGAAGGGAAATCACTCATTTTTAGTTACACAAAACTCAACTCTACAGCATTCTAATAAAAGTATCCATTAAAGGACCAGTAATACATGGACATAAGCTGTTTTCTGAATATGAAATATGTTAAATAAATTTTAAAAAATCAGAGAAAACACACTGCCGGCTGGTAACACACGTTATTATATTATACATAATAATCTATTCTTTTTAGGACTTTCCATTGACATATTTCTTGACATATTAAATAACTAATTAATGCATTTATGGGACAGACCAAATGTCCCCACAAGGTCAAAACAGATATTTCTATCCTTGTGGCGATATTTCTTCCACACCAAAACACACTTGCAAACCCCCCCCCCCCCCCAAAAAAAAAACATGAGCCACCTCCAAGCCCCCTCACGCAGAGTCCCTGTTCTGTCCACTAGATGGCAGCACAACTGTGTCTTACAAACATACTGTCTTCTTCAATTCTCTTCACATCCACCTTACCTCTTCTCTTTCTTTTAATCTCTATCACACGTCACCTTCCTGCCTTCTCACAGATGTGTGTGTTACTGGCAGAGTTCCAGATTATTCATACCACAACTTTTTTTAATTTTATTTATTCACCAATAAATTTCCAATCTGCACCATCAGAGGTCAGACGAATGATGGTGCTGATCTGCCCTCTTCTCGCTCTTTCTTTAAAAACAAACTGATTTAAAGATGTGTGTAATCCTGCTCCTGTAAGGAGTCTCCAGTTTCAGTGTTATGTATAAGTTGAAGCTATAATTTAAATTTCTGGACTGTTCCAAACACTTTGTTCGTCTGTCTGTCAGCACAAAAGACGTAATAGTTATATGCCAGCTACCTGAATCTTAGTCATTAGCATACTTACAACATGTCTATATTTCCTAGTTGCCTAGCAACAGGGTTCTCCCGAAGTATTTGAATGATGATTGTGTTGTGTTTGGCTGCTGTTTTCCATCCAGGCTCGCCTCCAGTGAAAGCTCACGCAACATAAAGTCAAGCATTACGTTATGCCCGGCCCAAAATGGAGGCATCCCTGATTGTTTATTTGTTTATTTTTTTTATTCTGGGAGCTGGCAAAAGGATCAGGTCCATTCCAGGAACATGACATTTTTGTCATGTGTATGTGGGGTGGCAGCTGGGGTGGTCATCCTGTAGCTCCGGTCAGGTATAAGCGCACCAGTTTTTTATCCTATTAAGTTCCATTCTCAGGCATACATACAAAAGTGTGTGTGTGTGTGTGTGTGTGTGGGTGTGCAATAATCAGTGTGTTCTGATGAGTGTATGTGGGTCACACTGACTGCCCTCTTTAATAAAGACAGAACAGAAACGATCTTGCAGCTCTTTGTGTTACACACACACTCTCCTTCTTACACACACGCATACGTAGAAACTCACAGTTACAGAAACACACACATAGAGGGCGCTTTTAATTCACCACTAATGCACAATCAGGGACTATTAAGGAAGTGAAGTGATTATAAATTATAGATAATCGTCATCAGCACAGAATGATATGGGGATATATATACGAGTCCCAAATTGTACATCCACTATACCGCCCATCATTTCAGTGTGGTAATGTCCCAAACCGCACAGCGTCTCCTGTAAATGCCACCGCGCGAGGTCTGTATTTGTTACTCAATTTGGGTGCGACGAGGTATTTAAAATGTCTAAAGAATAAGCATGAGCCCTACTTAAACAAGTCAACAAGTGACAAGGCACTGTGTAGGAGCTTGTTTTTTTTTTTATGTTCTCAGGGACCAGAGGTTTCTACAAGGATAGAATTATCTGAAAGCGTTAAACTTTTGGGGACATTTGGCAGATCTCTGCTATGAAAACAACTTTTTTTTTTAACAATAAAAGTGTCCAAAAGTATATTCGGTTATTTAAGTGTGGCATAGGATGAATAATAATTTTTAAAAATTTTTAAATCTAATTTATTTGTCACGTACACAACCATGCACAGTATGATATGCAGTGAAATGCTTAAATGACTGTGACATGACATAGAAGGAGCGGTAAGATAGAATAAGAAGATAGAAAGATAGAAGGATTTTTCTGCAATTAGAATTTTTTTTAGTTTTTAGAAAAAAGGGGAAAATGGCACTAAGAAAAGAATGTAACATACGAAATCTACAAATTTACAGTTACAATAAAACCAAGTACAAAAATAGAAATATATAAAATGTATTAATTATACAGAATGCGCAATATAAAAGGGTAGGTAAAGATATGATGTGTAGGTATGACATCAGTGAAACATGGAGTCACTCGCTCACACTCATCATCTATACCCCTTTATCCTGTTTGCAGAGGGAGCCGGAGAGTTTGGGCGCACTGGACGTTGTACCAATCCATCGCAGGGCACACACGACAGGCATTTTGGGTGGGGATACCAATTAAATTAATCTGCACGTCTTCTGCATGTGTGTGGGAGGAAACCTGAGTACCTGGAGGAACCCCAACAAGCACAGGGAGAACATGCAAACTCCATGCACACAGACACAGAGCTGGGAATCGAACCTGGACCCGGGATGTGCAAGGCGACAATGCTAACCACTACGGCACCGTATAATTATAATATGATGAGATAATATGATCTCTAATTTTTAATGATGTCAGTGACCGGTCCTCACAGTGCTGGTAACATGGGGAGGTGTGCTTCACATGACTGCTCCCTTCAGCTGGAGATGATAGTTATCCAGGTTCTCTAAGCATTGCACATCTCTCTCTCTCTCTCTCTCTCACACACACACACACACACCCTCCCGTGCCTGTCTCACTCTTCTCGTGTCTCTTACTCCTCCGGGTCTCCAGGTTTATCTGACTTCGCGTGAGCCGTTAACAAGGAGAGAGAGAGAGGGAGAGAGAGCAGCACGCGCACTCCGTCACCGCGCTCGCGCTTTCAAAAACCTTCATAGTCGCTGAATATCCCGCGCGCGCGCGAGTGGTGGTGGGGGCGGGGGAGTAACGCGGTCATGGTCCCTCGCGCTCCGCCGGAGCTGCTGCCGCTCCATGCGCTATCCGCGCGCACGCTCGCGTGACCGGAGCCGCTCCTGCTGTGTGCGCGCGCGATCCCATGGCCGCGGCTATCGCGAGCTCGCTCATCCGACAGAAGCGGCAGGCGCGCGAGTCCGGCAGCGACCGCGGGGCCGCCTCCGCGCGCCGCTCGAGCCCCGGGAAGGAGGCGCGCGCGCTGTGCGGCAGGCGCCTGTACGGACTCTTCAGCAAAGTGCGCTTCTGCAGCGGCGGCAAGAAACGGCCCGCGCCCCGGAAACCAGGTCAGTCCAGGGGGGGAGGAGGGGAGGGGAGGGGAGGGGGCGTTCCATATAAATACGCTCTTTAGAGTGTGTGTGTGTGTGTGTGTGTGTGTGTAAGAGGGAGTGAGAGATTTGCAATCAGTTCTCATCTTTGCTCACAAGTTGTTAACTCTTTCGTAACACATGTACTGCATAACAAGTCCTCAGTTTGTTCGCAAGTCCATCAAACATTGTCTAGGTACTAGGATGCTAACAATATAAGAATAGCTATACACGGTATAAAACTATAAAAACATTGTTCCATGATTGGCCGCACGGTGGCGTAGTTCTCAGCACTGTCGCCTCGCGTCTCCAGGGGTCCAGGTTCGGGTCCTGCCTCGATTCTGTGTGCATGGAGTTTGCATGCTCTCCGCATGCTTGATGGGTTTCCTCCGGGTACTCCAGTTTCCTCCCAAAGACTTTAAGGATTTGAGTGTGTGTGTGTGTGTGTGTGTGTGCCCTGCGATGGATTGGCACCCTGTCCAAGGTGTACCCTGCCTTGTGCCCTAAATCTCCTGAGATAGGCTCCAGGTCACGGAGATCGGCATCATGTTGTGTCGTTGCCCTTATTTGCATGTGCACTTTATGTTGTCTTTTACTGTCTTTCTGTCATTTATGTAGTTCTTAGTTTTTGTTAATTAATGGTGTTAATTTGTTGTCTAAATAGTCAGCTAATTACTGTCGGTGCTTTAGTTAGCTAGTTAGTTTTTTTTTATTTAAGTTGTATGTATGTAGCACCTTGGTCCTGGAGAAAGGTTCTTTTGTTTCATTGTGTACTGAGCTGTATACGGTTGAAATGACAGTAAAGGCCTACTTGACTTGACTTGACTTAAGGTCCCAGAGACTTTGAATACAGGATCAAGCGGTATAGACAATGAGTGAGTGAGTGAGTGAGTGTTCTGAGATCTTGTACTTGTTCTTTACAATCTTGCAGATGGTTGAACGATTAATGTTGAAAAAGCGATGTCGCCCATCTTTTCATTCTCTCAGTTTTAATTTTCGTCTTCCATCATTATTGCTTGGCGCTTCTTAGCAGTACCAGCTTCTTTGCAGTACCAGCTTCTTTGCCAGTTTTTTTATGCTTGCTTTCGGACATTCTGGGATGCACGTGACAACATACGCCAGACATGTGATGTACTGTAACTTCAGCGATTTAAAATGTGCAAATGTATGTTTGTACGTTTCTTCAAAAGTTCGTAACTCAAATGCTCGTAAATCAGAGATTTACTGTTTCCTGTGTGTGTGTGTGTGCTGTGTGCCATAGACACCCACTGTACAGTGCACCTTCTACATTTAAAATCAGTAATTACATTATCCTTGTCAGGGTCAGCACGAGGTGGGAATACACCCTAGGTGGGAGGCCACACACACACACACACACACACACATACACTCTCATTCTCTGCAATACATCCCAAAGATGCTCAATGGGGTTAAAGTCTGGAATCTGTGGTGGCCAATCCATGAGTAAAAATAAAGAACAGTGGAACCTTGGATTACGAGCATAATTTGTTCCGGAAGTGGGCTCGTGTAAATCAAATCATCATTTCCCATAAGAAATAATGAAAACTCAAATTATTTGTTCCACAGCCCCAAAAAATAAATACATAAAAATTATTAATACAATCTATAAAATGAAAATAAAACAAATTAATCTGCACTTTACCTTTAAAAAAAGTACAAATAAGTCCTGAGAGATAAGTGTTTCTGTTGGTGCGCGCAGGTGCCGTGTGTGTGTGTGTGTGTGTGTGTGTGTGTGTGTGTGTGTGTGTGTGTGTGTGTGTGTGGAATTAGCCCCTTCCCTCGCCTCGTTTTACACAGTAACACTCCTCCTCCCTCTCCCCACTTTGCTTTTTAAGTTTCACAACAAACACACACACACAACGGAAACACTGTTTTTACACTGTGTGAAGCCGGGGAGGGGGTGAAAAGGCGAAAGAGCGTCTGTGTGTGTGTGTGTTGGTGTCAAATTACGTGCACACATGCATAAGAGACGAGCAGCGTTTCTGTGTGTTTGGGGGGCGGGGGAAGGTGAGAGAGTGACGCTCTGTGTCAAAATAAGAGTCGCATGCGTGATACTTGATACTCGGCGCTCGTAAACTAATACTTGCTCGGTTTCCGATTAAAAATTTATTTAAAATCTTTGCTCGGTTTGCGGAACACTCGTAAACCATGTTACTAGCAATCCGAGGTTCCACTGTATCATGCTCTCTCAAACACACTTTCACAATTAGAATCCTAGAATCGCCATCTTGGAATATGCCCGGGCCATAAGGGAGGAAAAAAATCCATTGCTGAAAAAATCTGGTCATTACACTACATTCAACAAATTTTTTTGGGCGCATCACATTGCTGACACTAACACTGCCTTCACAGGCGTTTACGATGCCTGATTAGGGGTTTTCTTGCGTCTACACAGCTGTTTAGTCTCAGTCCCTTGAGTTCTCTTCACATTGTGTGTGTGGAAATGATCGTACTTTCACTAGTAAAAAAAAACTACACTACTCTCACTACACCTGAGCAGTACTGTTGTTTTTTTTATGATTTGATTTTATAAAAATAGTTTCTGACCATATTTCTTCCTTAGAGATCTATCTTAGAGCACTATCCTTCCAGGTTTTAATGACATGTTTTACAGTTTATAATTCAATTTTAGTAGTTTCAGCAGTTTCCTTAGTTGTTATCTTTGCTTGGTGCAGGACAATAATTTGACCCTTTGGAAACAGAGTAACATCTTTGCCAGGATTAACAGGATACGTCTTCTGATATGGTTGTTTAAGGAATGAGACCCCACTTACTGCGTCAGTTAGGGTTACTTGTTGTAGCTGAACCATATTGATTTCGGCAGTAATTATCCAATAAAAGACTCTAAACTATTTAAGCTTGTTTAAATCCAGGTAAGTGTGCGGGCCAAAAAAGTTCCAAAAAGAGGCTCTAGCTGACAGGACTTGAGAGATTGTGAATCAGATCACCCGCGGTGGTTATCCTAGGGGTAGCTCCTAGGGGTAGCTACAGTACTACCCCTATCCTAGGGGTAGCTACAGTTTGGAGGTGCTGTACTGTAGCTACAGTACAGCACCTCCAAACTCCTCTCTGGCGCCACCCATGAATACTAAACCTGTCAGACAGCAATGCAACCTACCGCACCTCCAGCACCAGTATTGAAACATTCATTCAAACTGGAACTGTAATATTTTTCCTCAGTCCTACAATTCCATGAATTGATAATCAATTGCATCAAGTCACTCTGTCTCACCTGTTAGTCTTCTTGCAGGAACAAACAAAAATAAAGGTGAAAGCCGCCTGTCTTTTTTTGGTATTCATTTCTATAATTCGCACTGGGACGTGTGGGAAGAGGGAGCGCCGGGAACATCAAATGCCAAGAAGAAAAATTAAGCGCAGGAAGGAAACGTAACTGAGAAATCAGAGACAACACAGAGTTGATGCAAAATCATTGTTTTTGATTGATTCGTTCATTGATTTCTTTTATAGGTGTTGGGAATTTATTTATTTTTTCCACACTGCATATTTATTACTGGTATTTTCAGCACAGAAATGCGGAACATATTGTACTTTTGCAGCACTCCAGCTCTGCCCTCTGCTTTAGTTTGCAGCTCGCATGTCAGAAAATGCCACCCACAACCCTGCACACAGAGCACGTTTGATTCACTTCCTGGACTCGCGAGGAATGAGAGATGTAGTGTATTTTCAGTGCAATCGAGCTGCACCGGGATTTCGTAGGAAGCGTTTTTTTTGTGGTGTTGTTGGTGTTTTTTTATTTTTTCTTTACAGGTGCTTGTGGTTGACACTCTGCGTCGATTGCTGTATTTACCTCGATCTAAATGACCTGCGTTGAGCTGTTAGAGCTGGCAGTGATATCAGTAGCAACAGCTTTGCAAAGGAAATAGCACGGTTAAGCAGTGCGCCGTATGGTGAGGTTTCACCGATTGCATAATAACAAGGATAGATTCTGATGATGTGTTCGGGTTGTGTTGGAAAACATCAGTGAAAAGGGAGATGAACTCTAATGGGGAGTGTTTTTTTTTGTTTGTTTCATCGCTGACTAAAGACCTTTTCAAAGTCAAATCAAATTCAAATCAAATTTAAATTTTATTTGTCAGGTACACGACCACACAGTATGACAGGCAGTGAAATGCTTATACGACTGTCCATGACCTATAAAAAAAGGAATATATATATATTTTATATATTTATAAAAAATTAGGCTTTATGTTTCCTTATTTATTAAAATTCCAACAACATATTCAAACGGATATAGATTTCATAACCGATTTTATAAAGCTTCAAAAATGTGCAATATGTGCACCATCTGTGACATGACACGTCAAGTCGGTAGTCCAGCTCCAACACATTCACTTTCAGCGAGTCCCTCATGTGCTCAACTGAATGTGAATTAAATGTAAAACATTAAACTTAGTTAGGTTTTACACATCTCATCAAAATTAGAGATCATTTAAGCGCTATGTTGTTAAACTACAATTAAATATACACAGACAGTGGAACCTTGGATTACGAGCATAATTCGTTCCGGAAGCGAGCTCATATATTAAAACACTCGTAAATCATAGCAAATTTTCCCCATAAGAAATAATGAAAACTCTTATTTTGGCGCATGTTTGGCGCATGTTTGTCTCTCATTTTGGCGCATGTTTGGTCCACAAGCCAAAAAAAATTATAGATAAAAATAATTAATACAAAATATAATGTAAAAATAAAAAAAGTAACATGCAGCCGTAACTTAACCTTTAAAAAAAAAATCTGACAGAAGTGTTTTCATTAATGTTTATGCACTGTGTATGTGCGTATGTGTGTGTTTGTTCGCTCACACGCTGTATATGTGTGTGAAGCTAAGACGAGAGGAGCAATGACCCACTCTCGTCTTACAGAGTAGCCCGACTGTTACACATATACACATACTAACGGAAACACCGTTTTATCGGGAAAATAAACAAGAAACCTCTGACACTCGCACACACTAACGGAATCACTGCTGTAAAGTAAAAATAAAACAAACTAACCTGCACATTACCTTTGAAAAGAATCGCGACAGAGCAGTGTTTCCGTTTGTGTCTTTAACCTCTCTAATGAAACTTGTTTTTGCTTTATGTGCGTGTGAGAAGACGACACACACAGACAAACATAAAATAAAAGATGTTTTACGCACACACGCATGGTCACAGTGTTATAGTAAACAGTACACGCGTGCACGGATGTTGACACTAAGACCGAGCAGGGGAGACGATTACCCACACTTCTGCAGCGTGAGAGAGAGAAAAACCATTGGCTCAGTTGTGATCACGTGACGCTCGGCGTCAAAACAAGAAGCGCATGCGTGCTACATGATACTCAGTATTAGTAAACCAAGTTTTTTGCTCATTTTTCAAGTCAAACTTTATTACAAATTTTTGCTCATCTTGCGGAACACTCACAGAACGGATTACTCGCAATCAGAGGTTCCACTATACCGTTCCGGAGGCGAGTTCTTCAGGTGAAATTCCGTATTGCGAAACGCATTTTCCCATAAGAAATAATGCAAATGCAGATAATCCGTTCCAAAAATATTACCAACATTACCAATTTCCCACACTATAATCATATTTTGCATATTAAAACAATTAGTAAGACATGAAAATGAAATAAAATATGCAGTAAATAGACATTAAACCTTCCTTAACCTTAATTGCTGATTAAGGCTGCTTTAAAAACCAACCTGAGCTACCGTCCTTGCTAACATTCTTGTACAAAATGCAAAACAACCCCCCCAAAAAAGTAAACTTGCTTCGCTTGGCTTTCGACTGATTGACAAACAAGCTTGTCTGCCACTCTCCCAGCCATTACTATACGACAAAAGGAACAAACTTTACTGGATCCCTAAAACCGTATATAAAACCAGTTACAGAAGCACTTTCAACAAGGAAAAAGGGTCTGATAACGTTATGTCAACTTATAAACTTTGTATACTCTGTTATTGCTTATAAGTCGTTCCGAATTGCTTCTGCTTCACAACAAACTATCAAGGCTGAATCATAAATCCCTCTCTACCGCCTGATTAAGGGCGCTACTTGGTGTGTGGAACAAGGGATTCAAAACCCAGAACAGCTACTTGCACTTGTCTCATTTGCAGCAGAAGCACTGAATAAGAAAATGCTAACACTAACGCTAGTAAAGGGCATCAGGAATCCTGAAGGAAACACATATTTGTATAATGTCTGAGGTAATGAAGTTATCAGTTAAAACTTAATATCCTTATTTTATCCTTCATTCGGTTTCACACGCTTTTTTCTCCACCACAACATGCTGCATAGGATTATAATCAGCAGAGCAGGAGCTATCAGTCACTAGGTTACTATTTTATCTGTCTTTGTTTGTTTTTTTTTGCCTGTGAAATTTACCTTGAATGTAAAAATACATAAAAGCCTAATGTTGGTGAAAATTATTTCTTCCGTACCTTACTGTGATTGACGTCATGGTAGTCACATGTCTGCAAAAGGTTAGTAGATTAGAGAGAATTTAGCTGTAGTCTCAGAGTGTGTGTACTAGTACAAACGGTTCGGCAAAACTGTCTGTATGACATAAATGACGAACTGGATATGTGTGTGTGTGTGTGTGTGTGTGTGTGTGTGTGTTACAGAGCCACAGCTGAAGGGGATTGTGACAAGGCTGTTCAGCGAACAGGGGTTTTACCTGCAGATGCAACCAGATGGATCCATTAATGGGACCAAAGATGAGAACAGCGACTACAGTGAGTCCCCACACACACACACACACACACACACACACACACTAGAGGCATCTTCTGTACTGTCATCATCCTCATCATCTCTTTCCATTTATTTCTGCACTGTGACATTGAGACATTGAGTTTAGTGTGTGTGTGTGTGTGTGTGTGTGTGTGTGTGGCTTGAATTCCCTATGTGTCCTCTAAGCGAGGAAATCTGAGCTCAGATCCAAAAAAGAAACTGGAGATCTGGAACACTGAAAGTTCGAAAAGTCGTCCTTACCACTTTTCAACAAGTCAAGGGCGGCTCTGACCCGTGACCGCTTGACCCCAGACCGCCGAGAACTAGGAGTCGTGAAATGCATGAACAATGAGAGAAACACCTCCACACTCCACATCAGGCAGAGAAGCACCTCGCAGTTGTCCGTCGTGGGGATTCGGGTGCGCCCACGCACGTTAGCGCTATCGGTGCAATTCGCATTAGCATCGCCTGCAGGTTTTAGCCTTGCCGCTCTTGTGCTGCAGCAAGACTGTAGTGTATAGCAATTTCCTACAGATAATCAGAGCACAAGTGTGTGTAGCGCAGCCAAGAATCCCGTACTCTTTCTGCCTGCGAAGGAGAGACTCAGAGAGTGCCACATTTCAGCCTTTGGGCATTCTCATATAACACTGAATTGTTTATTTCTGACAGCAGTTGGCAAAACTTGTTTCGTCTAAAGTGAGAAAAATCAATGTTGAGGACACCGGAACCGTGAGGCTCTTCACTTATGGGTCGGTTCCAGAAAATAAAGGGAAATGTTACAGAGATCCTCATTTAATTGAGCAAAGGAACTTCCATCTTAAAAATCTATGACATAAATAAGCCAGTCAAAAGTTTGTACACACCTTCCAACTCCATGGTGTTTCCTGAATTTAATTTATTTATTTATTTATTTATTTATTTTTTGGATTTTTCCCCGATTTTCTCCCTAATTTAGTCGTGTCCAATTCCTCCCCGTCACTAGGGGGCTCCCACATTAAGGCTACTACTACCACTCAGCCGGGAGGGCCGAAGACTATCACGTGTTTCCTCCGAACCACGTGACGCCAGCCGACCGCATCTTTTCGAACTGCTCGCTCGCGCACCGTTGGGGGCGGCGTAACACACTCGGAGGACAGCGCTATCCGCTCCCTCCGTTGCGCGAGCTCACAGACGCCCCTGACTGGCTGTAGAGCCGTGATTAATGTGGGAGCACTAAGTACCTCTCATCCCTCCCCTCTGAGAGAGCTCGGCCAATCAGCTCTCTCTAGACCTCCGGCTGCGAGAGGTTACAGCACCACCCGGGATTCGAACTAGCGATCTCCGGATGATAGGGCGAGCGCTTTAACCACTGCGCCACTCGGAGGCCCTGAATTTTATTTCTTTCTACGTTGTAAAACAATCCTGCAGGCGTCCAAAATATGCTCTGTAAAGCCTTTTTAACGCCTCTCATCTGAGGTGCTGGTTGTTAAGGTTTGGTTTTGTTTTCCTTGGAAGGTCTTCATAAGAGACAGTTTCATCATGGAGCTTGATGGGTTTTGCAAACGCACTCAACACAATACTGTTCTTGCAAGAACGATTCCAGAACTGCTGACCTTCATGTCTTAAAATAGCAACTGTTGTTGTTGTTGTTGTTGTTCCTGAATTACCTAATTCCATATGTGTTATTTCATAGTTTTGAAATCCTCAGTATTGTTCTAGAATGTAGAAAACAAGTCACAAAACAAAAAACACTGAATTAGAAGGTGTATCAAAACGTTTGACTGATATCGTAGCGTGACAGAGCTACAGTTTGACAGGGTTACTTTGCGAAAGAACTATTGACACCTAACTACAGTTTAAAAGAGCGAGTGTTAAAGCACTTAGGTAGGACAGAGCTACCTAAGTTTTGGCAGTTTGCTGCTGTAGAGCATTCAGGTGTGTGTTAACACAATGCCAAGAGGTAACGGCATAGGCAGAGGTCCTAGAGAAGCAATTGTTGCTGCACATCAATCTGCAAAGAGTTAAAGAATTTGGAGTTCAACATTCTACAGAGAGAAAAATTAGTCACAAGTGGAATCACAGCACATTCACCCCAGGGTCAGACTGTGTAATGTTCAGAGAAGTACAAGAAAAAACCCAAGAGCTAAATCTCAGACCCTACATGCTAAATGTTAAAGTCCATGCGAGCACAATTACAAGAAGACTGAGCAAGTCTGGTTCATTTGGAAGGGTTCCCAGGCGAAACCTTTTCTGTCTGAAAACAACATGGAAGCATGACCGAGGTTCGCAAAACTGCCCCTGAACAATCCAAAAGACTTCTGGAACAATGTACTATGGACAGATGACACCAAAGTTGGTCTAAAAGCCCAAAGTAATGTTTGGCAAAACCAACCAGCATTTCAGCAGAAACAAGTCATACCCAATTGAAATTCTGTAGCGGGACCTTTAGAGAGCTGTGCATAAGCGAATACGCAAAAACCTCAGTGAACTGAAGCAGTGTTGTAAAGAAGACGATGTGAGAGACTGATAAAGTCATACAGGAAACGATTACTTCAATTGATTGCTGCTAAACGTGGATATACAAGCTATTAAATCAGGAGAGTACTTAGTATTGCCCACGTGTTTTCTTCTTTTTGGTTTCTTTCTTTTCATTGTTAAAGCACTACAGTGTGACAGAGCTACAGTTGTGACAGAGTATTTACCACAGAGGTGTTGTGTTGTTACATATCTATAATATGACAGTTTTACATTGTGATGGAGCTACAGCGTGACAGGCGTTACAGCACTACAGTTTCACAAGGCGACAGTGTTACAGCTCTACTGTGGCACATGAAGAACAAGTTATACAAAGCTAGATGTACAGAACTGCAATCTGATATAGCTGTTGCTACAGGACTGTACAGTATGACAGAGCTACAGTGTGACTGGAATCGTTTTACAGAACTACATTTTGACAAAGCTACACTACTACTTATAGAGGTACACCATGACACCACTACAGTTTGACAGAAGTAGTGTGACAGAGCTACAGTTTGACCAGTCTTTTGTATATTAATGCTACATTGTTTCAGAGCTAGCATTACAGTCCTGCAGGGTGACAGAGCTGTGTGTTACAGAGTTACTGTACAGTTTGTGCCAAATGTTTTACAGAACAATAGTCTGACAGCAGTAGTGTGACAGAGCTACATGTTACCAAGCTACTGTGTTACGGAGCTACCATGCTATATTTAGTGTTACAGAGCTACTGTGTGAAAAGCTAAAATGTTAGAGTTAGTGTCACAGAGCTACACTGTTACAGAGCGTTACAGAACAACCATGTTAGAGTTAGGGTTACAGAGCTACAGTTTTACAGAGCTACCATGTTATAGAGCGGTAGCAGATGTACAGATGTACATGTTACAAAGCACCATTGTTAAAGAGTAAGTGTTACAGAACTACCATGTGACAGTTACAGAGTTACAATGTGACAGAGCTAATGTTACAGAACTACCATGTTAGGGTGACAGAGCTACAGTGTGACAGACCTACAGTGTGATAGACCTACAGTGTGACAGACCTACAGTGTGATAGACCTACAGTGTGACAGAGCTACAGTGTGACAGAACTACAGTGTGATAGACCTACAGTGTGACAGAGTTACAGTGTGACAGAGTTACAGACAGACCTACAGTGTGACAGACCTACAGTGTGACAGAGTTACAGACAGACCTACAGTGTGACAGACCTACAGTGTGACAGAGTTACAGACAGACCTACAGTGTGACAGAGCTACAGTGTGATAGACCTACAGTGTGATAGACCTACAGTGTGACAGAGCTACAGTATGACAGACCTACAATGTGACAGAACTACAGTGTGATAGACCTACAGTGTGACAGAGTTACAGTGTGACAGAGTTACAGACAGACCTACAGTGTGACAGACCTACAGTGTGACAGAGTTACAGACAGACCTACAGTGTGACAGACCTACAGTGTGACAGAGTTACAGACAGACCTACAGTGTGACAGACCTACAGTGTGACAGAGTTACAGACAGACCTACAGTGTGACAGATCTAGTGTGAGAGAATTACAGTGTGACGGAGCTACAGTGTGACAGAGTTACAGTGTGACAGAGCTACAGTGTGACAGACTTGCAGTGTGACAGACCTACAGTGTGACAGAGCTACAGTGTGACGGAGCTACAGTGTGACAGAACTACAGTGTGACAGACTTGCAGTGTGACAGACCTACAGTGTGACAGAGCTACAGTGTGACGGAGCTACAGTGTGACAGAACTACAGTGTGACAGACTTGCAGTGTGACAGACCTACAGTGTGACAGAGCTACAGTGTGACGGAGCTACAGTGTGACAGAACTACAGTGTGACAGACTTACAGTGTGACAGACCTACAGTGTGACAGACCTACAGTGTGACAGAGCTACAGTGTGACAGAGTTATTTTTACCATTAAGGAGTTATTTTTACCAAGCTACTGTGTGAAAGAGTTGTGGTGTTACAGAAGTTACAGAGCTACTGTGTGAGAGTTACAGTGTTTCAGAACTACCATGTTAGAGTTAGTGTTGCAGAGCTCCCGTGCTAAAAAGCTAAAATGTTAGCGTCAGTGTCACAGAGCTCGACAGGTATGGAGTTACACAGAACTCCAGCGTTACGTTGTCAGTAACTGTGTTGCAGCTTGGCAGTGTTACAGCGTGCAGTAATGTCTATAAACACTGCCCTTATTCTCTCCACTCTGGTACACTCACTCTCTCTCAATTGTTCTGTATAAAAATCTCTTGTACCCTTCATCCTCCCTCTACACTCCTCCGCTCATCCCTCGCTCGCTCTCTTTCTGCCGCTCTCTTTATTTTGTCTTAGGTCTTTTTTTCCTACTAGAAAACAAACATATCCGTTTATATATCTTTTTTTTTTTTACAGAAAATGACATGTAGCTTCACTGGATTAATCCCTTCTCTCTCTTTGTCTCTCTTTCTGTCTCTCTCTGTGTCTCTCTCTCTCTTTGTCAGCTCTTTTTAATTTGATTCCAGTGGGTCTGCGTGTTGTGGCCATTCAGGCTGTGAAGGCTGGACTTTACGTGGCCATGAACGCCGAGGGATTCCTCTACACATCAGTAAGCATGTCGTTAGTTTGCATGTCTATCATGTGTGTGTATGTGTGTGTATGTGTGTGTATGAGAAACATCAGCTGGTGTGATTCTGAAGTGTCAGAGTGTTAATTATCTCTGAATTTCTGAGTGATAATGAAGTTATATAGAGGAATATGTGTGTGTGTGTGTGTGTGAGAGAGAGAGTTTTTTTTTTGACAATTGTGAAAAAGCAGGATGGTGAATCAACACTGTGTGTGTGTGTGTGTGTGTGTGTGTGTGTGTGTGTGTGTGTGTGTGTGTGTGTGTGTGATTCATACCTGCAATAGCGCACTCATTTTTTTTTTACCTTTAACTCTTCCCCGTCTCTCTCTCTCTCTCTCTCTCTCTCTCTCTCTCTCTCTCTTTTCCCCCACACACACATTCTCAGAATATTTTTACGGCAGAGTGTAAGTTTAAGGAGAGTGTGTTTGAGAATTACTATGTGATCTACTCGTCCACTCTGTATCGCCAACACGAGAGCGGACGTGCCTGGTTCCTCGGGCTCAGCAAGGACGGCATCATCATGAAAGGCAACCGTGTCAAGAAAACCAAACCTTGCTCACACTTCGTCCCAAGACCCATTGAGGGTGAGCGCACACAGACACACACACACATACATACACACACACACACACACACACACACACAATATTTTCCGTCTCATTTCTCATCCGAACTCTTATCTCGCTCTCGTTTCTCGCAGTGTGCATGTACAAGGAGCCGTCACTGCACGAGTTGGAGGAGAAGCAGCGCAGCCGGAAAGACTCAGGGACGCCGAGCATGACCGGAGGGAATCCGCCGAACCCGGACTCGACCGAGCAGGACGGCTCATAGCTGCTCACTCACACCTTCACAAACTCACACAACACACTCACTCACACACACGCACACACACACGCACACACATATATAGCACTTCACAGAGTTCGCACCTCAACAGGAGAAAAAAAAAAATCACCCAACAAGAAAAAGCAGATCGAAATCTGCAATCCTGTGAATGTCTCAGAAAGGAAACAAAGAAAAAAAAAGGAAAAAAATCCTGTGTTTGAAATCAGGACATTTTATGCAAAGCCTGCCGAGTGTTTGCGTGTACGTGTGTGTGTGTGTGCGTGCGCGTGCGTGCGTGTGTGTTATACCTTGGACACGAAATGAAAATATAGTGTGTGTTTATGTGTGTGTGTGTTTGAAAGTTTAAGCTTTAAAGCCATGTACCAATCCTCACATGTCAATTTATGAATGCAAAAGCACTTTCATGCGCTTCTATCTATTTGTCAGTGTGTGTGTGTGTGCGAGTGTGTGTGTGTGCGTGTGCGCTGCTCTGATCATCGCTATCAAGCGTCAGTCTCGGAATCAGGCTTTAGTGAACGTTCACGCCCTGTATTCGCCTCATGGGCTGCGTTGTGATCTCAGTGGAAGGGGGGTCGGAGATATTTCTTTTTTCACATGTTTTTTTTTTTTTTATAGGATGTCTGCTCGAAGCTAATATAGGTTCACACTAGCGAGCGACAAATCACTTCAAGGCTAGGAAAAAAGTCAAATCATTTCAGCAACAGGAACCCTAACGCTCAAAGTAATTAAACATATTGAGTGCTGTTAACTTAAATAATTACAATTAGTTTAAATTAATAGACCTTGATGAGTATTTAGAACTTTTTGGTATTCATGAATTTGTAAAAATGACACTTTTCAAATTAGCTGAAAAAATTTGATATTTTAAGTAACTGTAAGTACTGTAAGTTCCACCAACTTAAAATCTTTCAGACTAGTGATTTTGTGTCTGACATCATCAGGGCAATAGGACACTGGTGGCTCAGTGGGAGGTGTTTTGCCTGCCATGCGAAAGGCACGGGTTCGATTCTCAACAACTGGATGAAGTTCCTGTCCCAATCCCAGATAAAATGGGAGGGTTGCGTCAGGAAGGGCATCTGGTGTCAAACCTGTTCCAAGCTTGTGTGCGGACCGGATCGTCTGCTGTGGCGACCCGTTGTTGGGAGCAGCCGAAAGACCTGGAAACATCATTACTTTACATTAAATTGATGAAACTGATTACCTCAAATTTTTTTTAGTTTTGCCAACTTATTCGGGTTTACAGTGGAATGTTGGATGAGCGTTGTGATATAATAGTATCAACGTTTTGAAGACGTACTCCGTCAACACTTGTTTTTCATGAAACAACATTTTTTACATTAACATTCGCACCACATCTAAACACATCCAGGTCCCCTCACCCTTCCAGAAGTCCCACTCAGGCCATTTTGTTTTGGTATTAGTATTGTTCTGAGGTAATTTTTGCAACATTGTGTTACGGGGTGTTTGTTCAACATTATCTCATCATCATGTAGTCAACATCGTTCTGGCGTAATTTCTTCAAAGTATCTTTCGAAACAACCGAATACTAACCTTGTACCAAAGTTCCATAAAAAGTTGTAAAATTACTGTCCCCACAACCAAAAATAATTCCTGCTGGGAATACGCCGGAAAAGTTTGTGGAACCATGTGAGCCACTTCTTTGTAAGTGTAACTTAACAGCTTCGTACCTGACCGGCATAAAATCGTCGACGAATCGAGATGATTGTTGTACCGCCGTTTTGAAATCACACACTTTCATTGAAGATTGTCGCTTCCTAGTGTGAAGGAGAACATACGAGTTTCGAAGGTAACGCGCATATTGTAGTTTGGTGGTTTGCAACAGCAAACCTAGAGGGCTATAGTGGAACTGCAGGCTTTGCTCTGTATTTTTTGAGAAACTGGTGAATTTACAGTATATAAGATGTACATAAAGGCGCTTCTTTTAAATCATTAGCAGATGATTAGCATGCATGTTAAACAAAGATAGTCAGCATGTGTTGGCTTGTTAGCCTTGATTACCAGAGTCGGTTGTTGTGGGTGTTATGGGATGCATGTTGTAAGCGCTCTGGTGTGTTTAATTCATTACTATTATTTTCCTTTTCTTTTATTTTGGTTTTGTTTGTAAATGCTCTTCTGCACTTTTAAGCCTTATGATCACTCTGAAAATCTTTGAGTTAGGCTGCCTTGGACAAGAGGTCTAATCCGCATAATGTCTCCATCACATCTGTCTCTGTATCTGATCTAAACCTCTCAGTGTTTTGTTTTGTCTCATCCCACTATCGCTCATCTCACCCTTTCTATTCTTCCAAGCCCGATCTCTCTGCCTTGTTATCGGGTTTATCACAGTCTTATTGTTTTCTGCCTCTGCATACAATCTCATTCTAATATCTCTAAACTTCTGTCTAGAATTGTATTCTATTCAATCTTCCTCTAAACTAATATCTAACCTTTCTGTCTGATCTCTTCTGCTCTCTTTGTCTCCCCTTTTACAGTGTGGTCTCTTCATGGTTGTATCTAATTTCTCACTGTCTGATCTCTCTCCATTTGTAACTTTTTTTCACGCTTGATTTCAGTTCCTAATCTGTAACTGTTTTTTTTTTTTTTTCATCTCATTGTGCGATCATTTTATGTCCAGATTTTTTTTTTTATTTCTCTGGTCTCTGCATATGTTTCCGATATTACACTTTCTGATTTCACAATCGTATATTGCTCTGCATGCAGCTTTCAGTGTTGTATGCCTTTTTGCATGATTTCTGTGTGTTATCCCTTTAAATCCGATCTAATCTGATTTCGCTTGCGTCACTCTGCGTTATATTGCTATACCAGATTTTTCTGTCCCATTCTATTTAATCCTGTGTATCATAGCCGTGTATCTTCGTTTCACTACGTCCAACTGATCTGATCTAGGATAGATGTCGGGATATCATTGCTTCTAATCTGTACATATCTAAACCATTTATCTGTCTGATCTCCAGGTCTAATCTCTTTCACCCTGATTTCTCCATATCTTGTTCTTTCCAATTCTGATCCCAGCATGTCTGATTTATATATTTATCTATAAACTTACATTTTCACAAACTGCCTAAATCCATTGCATCAAACCTCATCATGATCGGATCTCAGTGTCTATCAATCTAATCATTCTGCTCACAAGTGATGGATTATAGACCAGGAAAGATTAGATTTACAGAAACTCAAGTTATTTTTACGCATTCTGTCTGTCTAATCTTTCACACACCCTGAGAGAACAGACATGTCAGGGATTAGACACAAAGACCTCATAGCGTCTATCTAATCTCTCACTGCCTAAGTTCTTTTTCTTTAGTGTCTGATCTCACTGTCTGATCTCTTATGATTGTAATCACTCTATCTGGAGTGTGTCTTCCTGCCAAAAGCACAGACTGCCCTTTAGAAACAACCATCCACACCTTTACACACTATACACACACACACACACACACACACACACACACACACACACACACACAAAGCTTGAATCTGATTTACTGCTGAGGTTATGGCCCATCATCTTGTTGGTCAGATATAAGAGTCAATCAGCAGTCCTTAGCCAATAGGGGCGGTTTTTAATTTTTAATTTTATTTATTTATTTAATTTATTTTGAGAAGTCTTCCATTAGGAGAGCAGCACCAGCATCACTTGCACAGGTGAGAGGTCAGAAATCTTTTGGGGTCAGTGGAGTGTAAATAAAGATGTCCGTCTGGGATTGAGGAAAGATTTTAATTATTATTGACTCCCTGAAGCTGACGACTGTCTGTTCGCAACGCCAGAATGTTGATTTCATTAGTTAGTGTTCGCACTTTAATTAACACATTCAAGATGTGTAATGTACAGATGTTTTGTTTGCGTGTGTAAGTGTGTGCGTGTGTGTGTGTGTGTGTGCGTGCGTGTGTGTGTGTGTGTGTGTGCGTGCATGACGCTGACCATCAGGATGACCAGATCATTTACATTAAAATACTGAAACCAAGTCCACGTGTACCAGTGTTTGATTAATCCACTTCACTCACACAGACAAAACAGACTAAGCCTTCTCGCTAAGGTTTCTTTGATAGCTTGCTAGCTAGTAAAAAAAAAAATAATAATAATCATCATCATCTATATAAATAAAGGAAAAGTTTTGTCTGTACAAAGGTATGGTCCAAGGTATCTTTACATTTCATACATTAGAAGACCACAGATCAGTCTCAGAAGAATTTCTGCCTGATATACAGTACAGAACAAAAGTTTGGACACACCTTCTCATTCAAAGAGGTTGAATTTGTATTATGGCAAGAAAAAAGCAGCTAAGTAAAGAAAAACGAGCGGCCATCATTACTTTAAGAAATGAAGGTCAGTCAGTCCGAAAAATTGGGAAAACTTTGAAAGTGTCCCCAAGTGCAGTCACAAAAACCATCAAGCGCTACAAAGAAACTGGCTCACATGCGGACCGCCCCAGGAAAGGAAGACCAAGAGTTCATCCGAGTCACCAGCCTCAGAAATCGCAGGTTAACAGCAGCTCAGATCAGAGAGCAGGTCAATGCCACACAGAGTTCTAGCAGCAGACACATCTCTAGAACAACTGTTAAGAGGAGACTGTGTGAATCAGGCCTTCATGCTAGAATATCTGCTAGGAAACCACTGCTAAGGACAGGCAACAAGCAGAGGAGACTTGTTTGGGCTAAAGAACACAAGAAAGAAGAAAACTCGCTGAATGAGAAGGTGTGTCCAAACTTTTGGTCTGTACTGTATATCTGACAGAATTTATTGAAACTTTTGCAGGACTTGGATCTCTGCCTGAAGTTTAATCTGCACCATCAGTGAAATCAAACTGTTGAGTAAAAGCGATGTTATGAACAGTTATGTATCGGATTTAATAATCTATTTTAAAATGAGCTGCTAATGCACTACTTGCTCAGTGTAAGCAAACACCTGCACCAATAGATATTAATTAGAAAAGCTAAACTGAATATTTTTACTGGACACACACACACACACATGTACAGCACTGAAGCGGTATAGGTGAATTTTAACAAGTCGTTAAAATACATTTTCATCCGATCTACTTTTTAAAGACAGACAGACGTGTACGTGGGCTTCAACCTGAAATAATAATATTGCTGATTAATATGCATTAAAGATGATCAACTTATTTACCTTTATTACATAACCTTTTGACTATTTCTACAAACCGCTGCTAGTAATAATAATAACATTCTTAGCTGTCAGAAATGTACATTTTCAAATGATGTTATCCTTTGCCCACAGACATTCTAGCTGAAACTCTACTGTACTCTTTGTGCACATAAATATGAACTATCTGGCTAACAAAATAAAAACTGAGCGCTACTCCTTCCAGCATGTATATATTAGCTAGCCTTTAATTAGCTAGTCAGCATATTTGGTAGGTTAGGTTTAAAAGTTATGTAAAATGTATAAAACCCTTTAATATGTCAATTCATCCGGTTGCTGTGTGTGAGGCTTGTTAAGTAGACCCTTGACATAACAGCTACTGTGAGCTAAGTGCAGTGTGAAGACAGCAGAAGGTACAGCACACTTCATGTTCGGGATACAACTGATGTTTTCTGACTACACTGACATTATTAGCCTACCTCAAGCTACAAAGTCACTTACAGCACAGAAAGAACTAAAAATGTAGCATTCCGAGGAGTCTGATCCCACATGTGCTTCAGCTTCACCTAGCGCTAGCAGTAGCAAAATAGCAGCTAACATGCAGAGAGATTCCAGCTTCACGGGAACGCTTTGCTAGCTAGTGCAACAGAATCAACAACCCTAAAAGAAACCTCTTTATTTACTGTACTTTTTCTTTTCTTTTATAGGGACAAACTGGACAACTTCACATTACACACATTACAATCCCATGAATCAGAAACTGCTGTCAGTTCCGCCTCATTAGTCAATTTAAGAAGCTACTTCAGCCGCAATGACAAAACCATTAGAAATTTTACTGGGGCTAAATATGGCATGAGGGGTGTTCAAGTCAAATTGTGCAGAATAACAGAACACAGTTATAATAGTGAAGACTTTATACTGTATATATTTTTTATACTTCTATACTTCTGTATATATATTTCCTAATGCCTAATACAATCGTCCCAGAATTTCACTAGTGCTCAGATACCATCAAGATGGAACGTTTTCTCATTATGCCAGAGCCATGATCAGACTGCCTGCTTCACGTCTGAAGAACTGGCCTCCCAGGAAATCCTTTGATATTACCTTTATGATGTAAAACAGGCAGCACTATAATAGATAAATTATACCATGGTAAAATTTCTTATGAGAAGAAGGTGGGTGCCAATTTTTAGGGTGTCTTGAGCTAGCTATCCACCGATGAATACCGATGCCATTTTTTTTTTTTTTTTGTTATTATTAACAATTTAGAATAAAATATTTGAATATGCGCCCCTTATTGACATTTATTTTTTTTACTTTACACAAAATTAGTCTGGAGTTTGCACGCTCTACCCGTGCTTGGTGGGTTCCCTCTAGGTACCCCGGTCTCCTCCAAAAAGTTTAAAGACAGCCATTGTGATTCATTGGCTTACATTGCCCATAGTAAATGAATGAGTTTGTGTACTTGTGCCCTGCAACGGGTTGGGTTTGTACCCCATCCATCAATAATTTATATCCTGCCTTGTACCCTAAGTTCCCTGGGACAGGCTCTAGGTCCCCTGTGCTCACACAGCATAAGTGGATAATAGATGCATAGATTAGTGCAGAGCTGCAATAGAAAAAAACAAACCCAGAAGTTAATTTTAATTAAATGGATGACGCTCTTTATAGCTAGTCAGAGAAGTAGAGCAAGTAAAGTTATTTTTAGTGAATCTACAAATCCGGAATCAGATGGTCTGGGTGGGAATGGTATGCACTATGTCATCTATGACTCACTGTGTCAGGAACTGCTTCGAGGCAATAATGGTAAATGCAGAGCTGTTTACAAAAAAAGGCAGATTTACTGGGTCAGCTGCATAGTAAAGAGCTGGGTTGTAAACTACAAAACTATAGCAATGAGACAGTTCTTAAACATAACTACATACTCGGAGAAACTAATATAATCCCACACATGTGAGAAATGCTTTCTCTACTCATCATAGTGGATTAAGGTACGTAAATGCATCTGGATTGCCGGCAAAGTTAATTTACGTCATACTGGCCCTAATCTATGCCCAGGTAATTCTAATAAATAATAATAATAATAATAATAATAATAATAATAATAATAATAATAATAAAAATAAATAAATAATCATTATTATTATTATTATAGACCCATTAACTGACTGCTAAAAAAAACTTTCACTAATGACACCTACATAAATGTTATTTAGTAAAATATATTCTTCTAGTTGCTGACAAGGACAAGTATATCATCTCTCCAAACCTTAAATATTAGGGTTTTCTTGTCACTTACTTACAGCTAAACAGCCCTGAAAATGTGTGACCTGTCAGAGCAAAAGATAAAAATGTCTGCAGAGTTTTGGAACAAATGGCTTTCACAAGTGTCAGATCTAAGCCTATACTTTTTCGGGTACACTGTTGGGAAAGTTGGCATGGCCTTGTCGAGTCTCTCATCTGAGTTAGAAATGAAATCACAGTGGGATCACGATGCTGTACAAGACCTAAGATATAAACTGTGTAGACTAGGTCTAGCTAGGTACAGTCAGGTGGGCCTGGATTATCTGAACAAAATGAGATATCTTCATTCTGGCAGTTTTGAGGAAAAAGAAACAAGGTTATTCAAAAAGAAAGTAATATGAGCTGTTAATGAAGAATGTGTGCACTGTTTCTTCGAGTCACAAGGGTGTTAAAAAGCACGAATGCCAAAACTGTTTGTCAAAATTGTTTAAGTTATATCAGTGTAAATTATGAATGATTTCGCAAAACATTACAACTCCACCTGCCACAGTTTTCCAAGTGGTTAAATCAACCTGGAGTTTTATTTGTGGCCATGGAAATATGCAATTTGTTGTAAAGAATAGTGTTGGTTATATATATAAATTGAAAAAAAAAAAAAAATAAATGACAAGACACGTTCAAGTCAGGCCGGGATTTTCCGTTTCACAGACGTGGCAACCCTAAAGCCATGTTCCCAGTAGAGATTTTTCTTTGTTTACACATTGTAGTGGTGTTCATTTGCCAATGTTAAGGCCGTTGGAACAATGTTGGTATTAGCTTGTTTTTGAAAGTTAGAATAACTTTAATGAAATGATATCGGAACAACATTGGCTACATGACGAATGCAGGACTCAAAGTCCGGAGCGTTGCGCGCTCACTACAGGGGCACTACACGGCAATGAATTCACATTCAGGAGTGTTTATGTGAGTCCAGCTGGACACAAATAAACTCTGGAAGTCTTAAATCAACATTTTACTGTTTAGGGCACATGCTGTTTGTGCCCGTACATAACAATGGCTGCCACAAGAAATACAAGACAACTGAGATTTATCAAAATATTTATTTTAAAAGCAGAAAAAAAGGATTAAAAAAATGCTTAGCAGGTGAAATCTGTCCTGTGAAAGCAGGAATGATGCAGTTCGGGATCTGAACAAACACCATATTACAGTAGAGTCATTCAGAAGCTAAGATGCACCTCACGGTAATATTTCTGAAAGAAAATGAAACAGAGCGGTAACATTACAATACTCAGAGATGTGTGACATGAAGTACACACTCTGTGCGCGGGAAGCTGTTGTGTCCGGTTCAATCTTTGATTAGAATTTCAAACCCTGCTAGGGACTTAATGGACCATGGATGTGGTCGAACACATGGGCAGTGTGGGTAAATGGATGATAAATGCTCCAAATAAAGGTTACAGTTTAATTGTTTATCATTGTACAAATTCAAAGTGCAATGTCATTTTTTTTTTTGCAAAGTCAAATTTAATTACAAAAAATACATTTAAAAATTATATTGTTCTTGATATTGACGTTTGCCCTGCTATTGCAATTTTTGGGGTTCCACGGGTCAGGTCTCAGTTCAGTTCCAAACAACTGGACATTTTGGCATTTACCTCTTTAATAGCGAGGCGTCGTATTCTGATTCACTGGAAATCTGCCAAGCCTCCTAGTGCATCTCAATGGCTTATAGATACCATGTCCTTTCTAAAACTAGAAAAGATTAGATGCTCTAGGAGGAGTAGCTTTCTTAAAAAATGGCAATCTTTTATTTCATATTTTAAATCACTCAATTTTCTGCCTTCTGATTAGTGTAGTTTTTTTTTGTTTGTTTGATTTTTTGTTTGTTTATTTTTTAGTTAGGGGGTTTTCTATTTGTATTTTTTTGGGGTGTGGTTGTTAGTTCATGTTTGATTGTACTTGATGCTTGTTTTATTGTTTTCTGCATGTTTATATTGTTAAAAATGGACAATCGCTTAAAATTTATATCTGTAATGATGACTACACAATAAAAAGTTTGAACAAAAAAAAAAAAAAATTATATTGTTCTGCCGGTGCACGTCACCACAACTCTGTTACAACTATATAACCACACTCGTCCGATGTTCAGGTTCCTGCTGGATTAATATGATCAGAGTGTGGATCATTTTTGTCCCTCATATGTACAGGTACTGTATTCGGTTTTTCTTCTTTAACTGCTCAATCTATCAGCTTTACTCTCATTTACTTAATGGTTCAGTAGGTACGTTAGTATCTCATCTGTTTCTTTCTCTCCTTATTATCAAAGCAACAGGAGAAAGTTATTCAGAGAGAAAAAGACAGAAAGAGAATTTATTTGGACAGGGAATTAGAGAGAGACTGCGTTCGACAGCAACACATCTGCTATAAAAACTCCTGACAGAAGCTGTTAACATCACAGGCCTGTGTGCGTGTGTGTGTGTGTGTGTTTGTGTGTGGGAAGAGGAATCGCATGACAGGGTTAGTGATGAAATAGAGGCCTGCAATCACACTTAACCATTAGTCTAAGACACACATACATCCACCCACACACACACACACACACACACACACTCATTGCTGACTTAGGTCTGATTTGCTTACAGTAAATCACAACTAGGACCTGTGTGTGTGTGTGTGTGTGTGTGTGTGGGTGTGGATGATCTCTGTGTGGGATGCCTTCAGATCTTTACTTACTGCTCTGTGTATATTTGTGACTTACTGCCTCCTGCGGTGTAGCGTCTCTGATGCCTGGTGATGGATGTCCCTGATTTGCGCCCAGTATTCCTGGGACAGGCTCCAGATCAACCGTGACCCTGACCAAGACAAAGTGGATATTGAAGAAAAAATACAGTCATGGGAGTGGAAGTGGGAGCGGACTGTTAGATATGAATCTTATAAGACAAGAAATAAATAAATAAACGAATGAATAAAATACTACGGGGTTCTGGACGTGGCCAGGTGCTCACGTGGCACATTAACTGCGTCTGGCGTAAGGTGAGCTTTGATTATTCAATCATTCATTTATTCATTCATTTGTCTTCTGTAAATGCCTTATCCATGGACAGTTCAAGAAAATATTAAAGCAGCTAAATTCAGTATGAAATATCATGACTACAGAAATAAACAATAAAACGTGGAATTGAACAGAAATGGAAAGTAGCAATCTACAGTATGTAGAATAAAAAAGATACAGCGATAGGACAAGATCTTATTCAAGCACCTGCATACATCAATGCGTTCCTAAAATGAATCCCAAATCTTCTGCCTAGTATAAATTATAAAACATAACAGTCCTTGAGATATTGCTGTGGTGATGCAGCAGAACATTTGTCTTAACTGCCCTAAGCAAACTCTCGACCCTTAGCCCCGTCAGCCAAGTGAATCACTTGCCGTCGCCACAAAGTCACACCTGATACCCCATTGCTCCAAATACTCTATAAATTATAATTCACATGACTATTATTCATTTAATCAGCTGCATCAGGCCCATTAAAGTGGCCTCCCTACAGTAATAATGTTCCTTTATGCATTTTTAAATATATGCTGAATATGTCATTTTTATTATTTACTAAAAGATATGCATTCATATTGCCCTGTACGCCTAAACTAATTGGACCTATGTAAATATGGTCCAGTGTTAATTTAATTAAATTACAAATAATTATAAAATTCATTTTACACATTGTTGAGAATGAGACAGGACCTTGGGTAATTTTGCGGGTCCCATGCCAGCCTGTGTAGTGAGCGTATAGTCTATTGTCTGTTAGTTTTGATGTTTGATTTGGAAACAAAGTTATTTGCGCTACGTACTACAAGGGGAAACCTGGTGATCTCATGTTGCCTTAACCATTATGTACAGTATGTGTTATGACAAATGTGATTTTCTGACCTAGAAGTAGTTTTACTTATGAGTGGAATTTGGACGTAATTTTGCCAAGCTTCCAGCCAACTTTCAAATGGGATACTGAGAAGGATTTTTTTTTTTTTTAACCACAAAAGTGACTCTTTAGTGTGATAACGGTTGGCCATTGATTGAATCTACACCAGATAAAAATCCAAATGTTATTGCAATTAACATTTCTTTACTTCATAAAATTATGTCCTTAAAAGAAAAGGTCTCATGAAGTCTTCTCAAGATGTGGATTCATTGCAAAAATTATGAATGAACGAATGAATAGCCATTAACAGAGAATTTTCATTGCCACTTATCATGTTTGCCTTTTATCCTGATCTAAGCAAGGCATTTTATGAAACCGAACACTAACAAAATTTAGTTGAATAGAAATATACTTGTTTTGGTGTGTCTTGATTTTCAATGAAGCAGCACGGTGGCGTAGTGGTTAGCACCTTTCAAACCCCCACCCCCCTACCCCAACCCCCCCCCCCCCCCCCCACCCCACCCCGCCTTGGGTTTTGTTTTGTTTTGTCTTGATTTTGTATATATTTTTTTAGCTTTTACAAGGCGGCACGGTGATGTACAGAATTGTCAGTGGTTAGAATTGTCGCCTTGCATATCCAGGTTCCAGGTTCGATTTCCGCCTCGGGTACTGTATACTGCCATGTTATGTCCTCTCCATGCTTGGTGGGTTTCCTCCGAGTATTCCGGTTTCCTTCAACAGTCCAAAGACATTCAGTTCCCAGTGTGTGTTTGTCTGCGCGCGCCCTGGGATGGATTGGCACCCTGGGATAGGCCCGAGGCCCCCTGCGACATGCCCCACCCAGTATACGGTATAAACCGGCTCAGATGGTGAGACGACGCCGATGATTTCCAGCTCCTGTATTTATCCAACTGATTTTCAAGAATTACAAATAAATCTGCATTTTTTCATCACCTTTGATATATAATAAGGTACATAAGGTAAGGTTATGTGCAAGGTACGTCACTGTTTATTGTGGATGAATACAGCACTTCTCTGTGAGGAGCACTGAGGTGCAAGCGAGTGTGTAACCCTTTCCAACATGGCGGACGCGTCGACGTGCGTGCTCACCCAGGCTGCTTCCGTGTTGCGGTGCATGGCGGGAATTGCAGTCTGGCGCTGCGCGGGGGTTTTCCGTGGGCGGAGCCTGACGATAGGGCGCTTACATTTCCGTTCACACTTGATCCGAACAGCCAGAGCCACTCAGGAAGCGCGTGCTACGGAACCGAAACGCGCGAGCCCGTGAATGGAGCGTGCTGTCCGGTAAGACTCGCGGGTTCTAAACTCCGGCACGCGCCGCGTCTCGTGCCTGCGCGCGCGCCTGTGTAATTAACCAGCTCCCTTTTTCTTTTCTTTTCATATGTATAATTAGTATCATCATTAACAGTTATTACTCGTGCTGTTTGTTATAAATAATGGTGCTAAGTTTGATCACCTGATTGTCAATTTCTTTTATTATAATTATATAATAATAATAATTACTATTATTACTATTATTATTATTATTATTATTATTATTATTATTATTATGAACACCTCTGCATGATGAAGAGAGAGAGAGAGAGAGAGAGAGATTTATTTCTGAGCTTTGGCAATACAAATGTAAATATTTGAGGTCTGAGATTGGAGACAGATACTCTGAGAGAGAGAGAGAGAGAGAGAGAGAGCGAGAGAGAGAGATTGCCCAACCTGCCATTTCCGTTGTCAAATGTCAACATGTGTGTGTGTGTGTGTGTGTCTGTGAATATATACCTTTATACGTTTTATAAGCACATTTTGCAATGTTAATTAATATTCTATTAAAAGACAAGTTGTTATTTTAAACCAAAAAGTGTATTTGTTGTCATGCTGAAGTTTAAAGTGTGAGGAAATGTATTTAAAAAAATGTTTAAGGCGTCTCCAGGGTCAGGGTCAGTCATGGACCTTCTTTCCAGTTTAGCACCCATGTGGAAGTTGGAAGAAAAGACAAGCATAAATCAATCTTTCTTTTGGCTGTCGCCACATCGGGCCACCCGGTCCGGACGCCCTTCCTCGGGACTGGCACTGCATGCAGTGGCTGGGTAGAATGGGGCGTGGCAACCCACCGACGGCACGGCTCGAACCCCCGATCCTCACATTCCCGAATCAACAACCTAGAGCCTTAACCGCCTGAGCCACCACTCCCAAACCAAACATAAATCGATAAATCATTGATTCTAGGCCTTTAATTGGGTCTTTTACTGATTCTGTAGAAGATCGAATCTCATCGCTGATCAAGTCTCATGAACTCACGACCTCATCAGCAGCCGTGTTGGGATTAATTTCCAGTTGCGTCTGGCCAAACCGGAGAGTGGCGACACGGCGGCTTAGTGGTTAGCGCAGAACGCCAATTAGCCTAACCTGCTTGTCTTTGGACTGTAGGAGGAAGCCGGAGGAAACACACCAAGCACGGAGAGACCATGCAAACTGCATGCACACATGCCTGAGGTGGGAATCAAATCCTGAACCTGGAGGAGCGAGGCGACAGTGCTAGACACTAAGCCACCGTGCCGCCAAACATAAATCAATAAATAATTTATTCTAGGCATTGGATTGGGTCTTTGAAGGTTCAGTAGAAGATTGAATCTCATCGCTGATCAAGGGTCATGAACTCCTGACCTCATCAGCAGCCATGCTGGGATTAGCTTCCAGTTTCGTCGTGGCGGTGGATGAGTAGTTTAGCACCGTCGCCTCGCACCTCCTGGGTCCGGGTTTCGATTCCCACCTCGTGGTGTGTGTGCATGGAGTTGGCATGCTCTCCCCAGGCTTGGTGAGTGTCCACAGTCTAAAGACATGCAGATGTAGCTAATTGACATTCCCAGATTGTGTGTGACTGTCGATCAGAGGTGTAAAAATTGGTAATAAATACAGTACAATGGTAATCACTATTATTCTCCACAGTCCCTAGTTGGACTACAGAAGGAGGGATAGAAACAGGAGAGTGGTCCGTACTTCAGGACGGGGACGTTTGCGCTCAAACCCGAGACCGGAAAGAGAACGCCTGTTTCTTTATTTATAAGTTCCAAAATGTAACTGAATTTTTTTTTTTTTTTTAAGTACAATGTCCTTTTATATTAATGGATAACTTCTCACTTGGAGGCAGCATCGACTTTGACGTCTTGTCACATCACATCGTCCTGAGTGTATCATTCTTTATACGGTAATTTAATATACCAGATATATTCGCTAGATAATTTCTCTTGAATAATAATAATAATAATAATAATAATCATTTATTATAATTATAATTATAATAATGATAGTAAACAAATTCAAACAGCCAAAAAGAGGAAAATCTGACAACAGTAAGACAAAAGTAATGTTTCCATGGTAACCACCGGATTTACAAACGGACAATCCTGTAAATGTATTATAATGATATGTAGAGCATTCGTAGTGTAACAAAGAAAAATCATGAATGGGTTCTCTGTTCCTTAAATACAGCTTGTAATGAGTGTTGTATATGTTTAGTGTGTGTGTGTGTGTGTGTGTGTTTAGTGCACACTGTGTAATTGCCTCTCAAATCGAGCAGCATATTGATCAGGGACAGAATTTGATTAATCAGTGTGTGTGTGTGCGTGTGTGTGTGTGTGTGTGTGTGTGTGTGTGTGTGTGCGTGCGTGTGTGTGCACCACAAACAAGTGGCATCTAAGTGCTTCCAGCCCGACTCGGATCTATTAAGTGTCCTTGTAGTTTTTGCGTAACCGGCATTCCCGACTTCCCGTATTGCTTTTCAATCAAATTAAAGCACGCGCCATTATGAAGGATTGCATCCGTGTGCGTGTGCGTGTGTGTGCGCGCATGAGCGTGTGAGCGCACACTTCACTTCCTCATTTCATCTCTGCTCACTCGCTTATTCCTCATCCTCATTTCCTTCACCTTCCCTCCTTGTATCATTTCCTTACTTCCTCATTTCCACCATCATCATTTTCTTTATTTGCTACATCCTTAACTCACTGACCACGGCCATGTGAGCCGTTATGTGTGTGTGTGTGTGTGTGTGTGTGTGTGTGTGTGTGTGTGTGTGTGTGTGTGTGTGTGTGTGTGAGTGAATGATGGATGCTGGCGAGGCGACACAGGGGACCCATCGCTCTTTTCCTCTCATTGGATCCTCCATTACTGTCTGGCAAGCACACACACACACACACACACACACACACACACACACACACACACACACACACACACACGGAACGAGAGAGAGAGAGATCCTGTCTCTCTTATTAAATCATCCATACCTCAATGAACCCTGCCCATCTAATCCCCCCCCCCCCCCTCTCTCTCTATAGGATGTCCCTCTCAGTTCTCCTCTTCTTCAGCGTGATGAGGGTGATCCACGCCACCCCGTCACAAGCCCCGCCCACTATCCAATCAGGTAAGCGCTTTGATAAGTTAATCATAAACGTGTCTCAGTCCCCTCTCTGTCCCGCAGCCCTGTAGTTTAAGTTAAAAACCTTCAAGCAATAAATGAAGCACACTCTCTGTTCACTACAACGCCTAAATACTGCAAGTAATCACCATTATCCGACTCTGGACGCGTCCCAAGATGCACTTTCTAATCACTACAGAGAGTAAATAAATGCCCTCATTGTTCCACTACACACACACGTGTTCCCAAACCTCACTTCCCTATCATTACAATAGTTAAATAAATACTGTCGTTCTTCCATGTTGGCCGCGTCCCAAATCACTGAAAAGAAAAAAAGCATAATAAACAGCATCATTATCGCACTATCGACGTGTCCCAAACCGCACGTCGAATTCACGACGACTAATACAGAACCGCTCTGGGCCTGTCCCAAACTGTTCCCTACAAAAGCCGAATAAATCTCATCACTGTTTCATTCTGGATGCGTCCAAAACGGCTATTTATTCTGCAGGGCAAATATTAAATAATCACTAGGAGAGTAACGAGACACTGAATCCATTCACGATAATGACCCGAAAAAGCATACTTTCTTTCTTTTTCTTTTTTTTTTTTCCCAGACCCATAAACTATATAGAAAAATATGCATTTCAAAAACAAATCAGAAGTATATACAGCAATGGTCATAAGTATTTGGACAGCGCCAGTGATCTGAAAATGTTTTTCCAGATTTTTTACAATTTTTTAATCTCCCCAAAGTATCATGACAAATGAATGAGATAAAAGTTCTGAAATTCCTAATAGACAGAAACCTAACGAGTGGCCAAATCAACCCTTGGGTCCATTCTTAAAAAAAAAAAAAAAAAAGAGAGAAGGGAAAAAAGGAATGCATTGGTGAGCTCAGCAACACCAAAAACACCTGGAAGACAACTAAAGAGGATGCTCGCATGTTTCATTCCTTGGTGAAGGAAAGGAAAAGACCTTTATGACACCTGGAGAGGTCACGAGTACTCTGGAGTTGGTGTGTGTGTGTGTGTGTGTGTGGGGGGGGGGGGGGTGTATCATTGTCAAGGTCCACAATCAAGAGACACCTTCATGAATTTAAATACGGAGGGCTTTGAGTCGAACCACAGTGAACACTAATGATTTGTTGGGGCTGATTTGATACAAGATAAACTTGTGCCGGTTGATGAGAAAAGACGAATGTGGAGCAGGAATGGGAGGCCTCGTGTTGCAAAGTGTACCACATCCTCATTAAACATGGCGGAGGCAACGTTACGGCATAAACCTGTCTGGAACTGGCTCACTGGTGTTTATTTGCTGATGTGACTGCTGATCGAAGTAGCAGGATGAATTCTGAACTGTACAGAGCTCCAGTTTCTGCTCAGATTCGGTTAAATGGTGCAAAACCGATTAAGCAGCACTTTACGGTACAGATGGATAACGACCCAAAGTGTACCATAAACGAGCCCCAAGGCAAAGAAATGGAATGTTACTTAAGTCACCTGACCTCAACCCAACTTTTCATTTACTGAAGACAAAAAAAAAAAAAAAAAAAAGGCAAAGCATGCTCAAAGGAGGAAACTTGTGGTGGAAGCATAATCAAGACTTAATCAAGGAATACTTGATTGTGTTAGTCTGTACAATTACGTTTGAGCATATGAAAATGGAAAAAAGGAAATAAGGCAATATTTTTTTATTAAACCCAATGAAGCTGAAAGTCTACATTTTAGTTTCCGAATCGATTTTGCTTGTGCACAGAGCCAAAAACAAAACCAAACCAAAAAATTATATTTAATTTTTAGTTTTTTAATTGTCCTTATGGACTTCTGAACCTGGCTGTATTTAATTATTAATATGTAAAGTCTCTGGCGCGCACCCGAGGCGCCACTTTACTGGGGCAAAGCGCGCCAAAGTTGGCTAAACTGCCCACCTTAGATCCATCTTCTTTTTTCTTCTTTCCATTCCATGGCTTCTTTCTCAGGCCCTGTAAATCACAGAGGTTATCATATGATCTACTGGTTTATTTAACCAATTATTTTGCTTCACCATCACGTATACTTCCGCGACTGGCTTAACTAACTGACCGCGACTGCCGATTAGTGAAAAATAACAGGTGTAAGAGTAGTTTTAAATTCTTACCGGTACTGTGTAGTCAAAAGGTTGAGAGGAATAAACCGTGGAGGTGGCAGACAGTCCTGTAAATCTTGATATTTTCACTTATTCCGGTTTAGAGTATCAGCTCCGTTAACTTCTGGGTTCCAGGATTGAATCCGATCACCTTAAATGGAAAGCCAGTGCGCTATGCTACGTAAGGGTACAATCCCTTGTTCCATACTCTAAGTAGTGCCCTCGATCAGGGATTAAAGAGGGATTTGGGATACAGCCTTGGTTTAGAAGATTAGGTTAGTTTTGTTGTTTTTTTTCAGTGACCGGTTTTGAATGTGGGTACTTACTTTTACCCACGCTGCGACCGACCGTTAGTGTAATTATCGATTGTTAGCACCCCTGTGACACGGAGTGGTACGTAAACATCGCATAGCTGTTACCATCCATTATCATGATTCGTGGAATTCTTGTTCAATCAGATTGCTCAGTCGGAACTTCGATTTCCAGCCAGTGCCCAAATCCCAGCCACTGGATGCAGTGCCGGTCCGGAGCCCGGACATATTGGGAGGGTTACGTCAGGAAAGGCATCTGGTGTAAAAACCTGTGCCAAATTGTCGTGTAGATCAGTTTGAACCGCTGTGGTGACCCCCCATCGGGAGAAGCCGAAAGACTAACAGCATACTGCTGAGAAATGCCATCATTAGATCATTCTGGTGGGGTCTCAAACCACACTTCCTATTCAATACAACGACTACTTAACTACCATCATTATTCAACTGTGGATGTGCCTTTTTGGAGGGAAACGCTGATATTCCGAACGCTTCCGTCTTGTTTTCCTTGTTAGTGTGTCTTTATGCGCAAGGTTCTCAAGGTCTTGGGAAAATATTTTTTTCTTGTTTGTGTTCATTTTAGATTGTCAGATTAATAGTTTATTAGATTTTCTAAAGTAGAAGAAGCTTCTTTTTTTTTTTTTAAAGCATGTATGTTGAACCTTAATGCACTTTGCATTGTATCATGATGGTGTAACGACTCTTTACCACTGTTTCCGTTACACACATGATATGATCTTAGTCATGGGGTAACGATCATTGCGAAATCAGGAACGTATAGGAAGAAAGTGAAATAAACTGTGCCATGTGCAAAACCTATGAGAAATAATGTGAATGTGTACGTTTGAAGACGGGGCAGCCGAAAGGGTGGTGCCTTAAAGTAATTCATGGGACTTTAGTTTTCCAATAGTCCATAGTTAGAAGCTTTTCCTTCGTCTACCTCTTTGGCCATGTGGCTGTAAAAAGCATGGTTTGAACAGACCACGCCCGGGGTAGGAAGTGACCTTGATCATTTCCTGGGCTCACCAAAGCAGTCTGAAATCATAGCAACAGTTTGATTTTTTTTTTTCTCCTGAAAAGTCTGAAAGTTCAGGGTATCTGCCCACATTCAAAGGACATTCTAGACTTTTGCTGTTGAGGGCGTCAATGGCTGAAATGGCAACATCCTTCAGAGGATGGACTGGACTGTTAAGCAGAACCTACCAACCATCTTGACATGATGTAAGAGTCCTGCTAGGAAGGAAGTATTTTTCTTGTGGTTAGTTCTACTTAACGTTCCACACTCAGTAGGATGTTGTGGTTTTGGATGAAGCTGTTGCTGTAGCAGGCCGTGATTCTCTCCTTTAAATGTGGCTATATACCTTGAACTTCTGAAGGGTGTCTTGATGTCTTGTATGTGCACACACTGAGGTATTTAAAGTTGGCCACTCTTTCTTCCCTGAGGTCCATGACTCTCTCCTGATCAGATCAGCACAGGTTGTTGACTGAGCTAGATCCTCCACCTGCTTCAAGTAGGTCCTTTTCGTAAGTGTCCATGATTCGACCAACCACCATTGTGTTGGTACTGTAGCTGATGAACTTGGAGCTCTGGTGGGCCACACAGATGGAGAACAAAGGGTACTCGGGACACAGGATAATAATTTTGGGTCTGTTAGAGCAACAGGACCGTAGTCATTCTGGCATACTAGTTTGTTGTTCTTAGGTACAGGGAGCAATTGGGGACCGTGTGAAGCATGTGGGGACCTCCGACGGAGCCAGGGATGTATTAAAACTTGAGGTAATCACCATGACTAGTAGGTTTTCCAAGGAAACACGCACGGAATTAGTCCGAATAGAAAATATAGCAAAAGAACTAGACATGCTGAAATTGTCATAGAGTTAGAAATAATGATTTTGATAAAAAATTATGAATGTGTTCTTCAAATTTTGGCTTCATTAAAAAAAAATAAAATAAAATAAAAAAACACACCTTTTGCAGCATTTACAGCTTGGCAAACATTCCAGCTGTCAATTCCTGAAGATAATCTGATGAGATTTCACCCCATGCTTCCTGGAGCATCTCCCACAAGATGGATTGGCTTGATGAAGTCTTCCTCCGTACCATACGGTCAAGCTGCTCCCAAAACAGCTCAATAGGGTTTAGATCCGGAGAACCACTCCATTACTGTCAGAACTAACTTTAATTGGATAAATCCGGAAAACAAA
Source organism: Clarias fuscus (assembly GCA_030347435.1). Taxonomy (NCBI): domain Eukaryota; kingdom Metazoa; phylum Chordata; class Actinopteri; order Siluriformes; family Clariidae; genus Clarias; species Clarias fuscus. Next base: position 4,151,648 of record CM059218.1, on the reverse strand, counting down.
GAGATGTGCAGGTGATCCCAAACGTTTGACTGGTTGGGTCTATGAATTAAAAAAAATAAATAAATATATATATATTTGTGCCACACACATTTGTGGATGAATGGCCGCACAAAAGAACTGCAATATGTAACTGAATCCCCCCCCCCACCATTTCAAAGCACTTTTGTAAGTATCTGGATACGAGTGTCTGCCAAATGCCTAAATGTAAATGGGTAGCTCAAGCTACTCATTGCTATACTGATCTGAAACCATTAGCTTACATTGCAGAACAGAGCTGAATGTCAAATAACTTTCCTGCAAAAAAGTAACTGTCACTTGATAACTGTACATCCATCCATCATCTATGCAGCTTGTGTTGTTATTCAGGAGTCTGGAGCTGGTCCCAAGGAACCTAGGGCACTAAGCAGGGTACAGCCTGGATCTGGTACAAACCTATCATGGGGCACTGTGCATTGTGGGAGGAAACCCAAGTACCTGGGGAAACCCATCAAGTACCAGGAGAACATGCAAACTCTTGTGCAAGCAGAGAAGAGGCGAGAACTCACCACACGGGCTATCTAATAAATCTATGATTTGTCCGCAATCTGATACACGGTATTAATACCTAAACAAAATTTTTACAAAATGTGTTACATTAAGACATTGTATCACATGAGCGCTGGGCGAATTTATCAAAGTGTAGAAGAAATTTGCTAACTGTTCCTTGTGCCATGATGAGAATTGGGCAGTGTTGACACTAGCGGTTTAATAAAAATTAGGCGTTTTGCTAACAACTGTCAAATCGATGTGAAAAAAGTCGGTCGTCCTCATCTTTCTAAAGTGCTTTAGTATGTGCAATGGAAATTCTTTAAGAGAACGATCGGCTGATGCTGCTAAATAAATGAATAAAGACTACTGGCATAAACGGAGGCGCACACGACAAGCCAAAGCATTTCTACGAGTATGAGTGAATTACTGGGTTCTGACAATAGGGTTGTATTGTAGAGACTGATGAAGAATGGCAAAGCAAAGCAGATAAGGAACATGCACTATGGCTATTGGTTGGCCAGTTATAAGACTGGGTGGTGGGGTAAACCTCTACAGTACCTCTACACCCTTTTAGCTGCTGAATCATGGATATTTTGTGGTCTAAACGAAAGATGACACGGTTCAATCTGTTTGGGAAATGCTTGGAAAACAAAAAAAAGGCATACACTAAAAAAGATTGCAATCGACTCTGGCAGACGAGTAGTCGAGTAATGTGCAAAAAGCTGCAGAGTGCCTCCATTCACTGACTTGTCTTAAAGGTTCTGTGTTTTACTATTTCTTTAAAAAGTTTTCAAAGGATTCAAAGTGTGTGGTGTTACTGCTTCGTCCATATATTATATATATATATAAAAAATCAGATTATACATTTCCCCCCCCTTTTTTTCACTTGCATAACAGAGCTAACAACAAGCAGGGAGCGGGGCATCTTCTTATGTGAGGTCACCTTAGGGGAAGACGTCTAATTATCGATACAAACATGTAAACAGGACAGAGCAGGAATTTTTATTTTTATTTTTTTTGCTTTTTCACACACACTTGACAATGTATTCTGAATTTCTAAAAATGAATAAAAAGGTCATTTTAAACAATGTGTCCTTTAAATAGAGTTTTATTGATGCTCTCATTCATACTAAGGGAAAATTTACCATGAACATTTCCAGCATGCTTTGGAAAGGTCCTATTAGAAATTCCCCACTGTGGGACGAATAAAGGTATATCTTATCTTATCTTATCTTATTTCAGACTCTGGAGCTCTGAGGCAGCAACGCGACCTGCTGTAACACTGCATAATGTTTAAGTGCATTCACTTCACTGCATTCACTTTAGGGCTCCACCTAACCTCCACCATCTCAATTAGTCAATTACTTGAGCGTTTAACCCCATGGTATCCCGGCAATAAATAATGAGCATAACGTCCATCATTAATCTTTTAACCTTTCATTCAATCACAACTAATGAAAATGTTCCAACATGAAAAAAGTGCCAAGAATTAAGAAGCGAGTCATGCAGCCATGTGGGACATGCCTAGCACCTCAGTGACCCATTTTAACATCTATTCAGCTTGTGTTTTCATCGCTTATTTTTATCGATATACAGTAAAATCTAAGAATGACGCAACCACTTCAAACTTTGACCTACTGATACTCGTCACAAAAAATGACGCAGTGTGGGCCGAATTAAAAAGGCTGCTGTTTCCTATATTCTGCTATGAATTGCTGTATATTTTGTTTAGGTTGCTCGGTATGATTTTATTCACTGGTTGGCCTCAAATGTAAATCAGAAACATCTTTATTTTATTAATCGCAAAAGGTTGCTTATAATTGATGCTGGAAAGCAGCTTTGCCGTACCAGCTGTTCATTTCGCCTCTAGGGAGCTTCCTGTCGAGTTCTTCTCTGAAAGACAGCAGATGAGAGCGCATCGGCAAATTTCAGCCTCTGGTACCAATCAACAGACGGGCCTAAAAAGTGTGCAGGGCACAATCATGATCAACTTAATAGATGCATCAATCCAGCCCTAATTCATTTAGCAAAATAAAAGTGGTGTAAAAGTAACTAATTACAAGATTAAAAAACATTATCATAAAGATCATGGTGATTAAATTGTCTTAGTAAGTGGGTGAAAATCACTCATCTCATCAAAATCACTCATCTGGAACTGTTGCCTTGGCACCCCGACCAGGGTGAACCCCACCTTGTGTCCTAAGTCTCCTGGGATAGGCTCCATCAAACCCCACCCCCCACCACCCCCCCCCCCTCCCCCGCCCCTTGGCGACTCTGTAAGCAGTTATGAATTAATGGAAATGTTCCCCGATTGATTCATAGAATTATAATTGTACGGTTTGAAATTAAGAGGGTCAGGAGCAACCACATAGAAAGATTTACACCACTGGTGTGTGTAGTGCAGCGGATGATAATTTACGGCATCCAGGAGCATCTCGCACCATAAAGAGTATTAAATTTAACACAGAAATGAAAACAAAAGTATCTAAAATAAATCTGGAGAAGATTTTTTTTTTTTCCAGACTAAAACTCATGAAGATTTGTGTGCACATTTTTTGTCAACACTTTTTAAGAAACAAAAATTGAAATGAGAATGAAGACTTGAACTTGTTTTCTCTGTGGTACATCTGCATGCTCTTTGTATAATAGACTTGATACACAACAAAATTGTGCGATTTAGGCAATTATGCAATTTAAACAATCTTTCAACAAACAATCTTTCTTTAAACAAACTATTTGTTGGTCGGTTTTGGATTCAGAATCGATTCACACTTTGTTGTTATATACATGGCTGGTGGGGCGCAGACACACCCCGCCAGCCATGTTCTTGCCAGAGTATTGCTTCACATTGTTTTGAGTTCATAGGCATTTTGTGCATTATCGCCACCTACTGGGCTGGAGTGAGGAGGAAAATTGTATAACGTATGTATGAGACATGACTTCTTCAGATGACAATCTGCAATTCAGTGCATAAAAGCTGCAAGTTATACAGCTGCTTAAGACAAATCGGGCAGTAAACTTCAGTGCTATCGAATCGAAATGCATTAGAAAACCTTAAAGTCCCCAAACCAAGACGAATTGCATCTGCAGTCTACCTCTTATACACAAGAAGTCTAGTATATAATAAATGTTTTTACATTACGTACAATACAAATTCAAGTAGACTTGGGAACATTACCATTTAGGGATGTTAATTATAAATCATTAATTGATAAATGTAATAATTAAATCAAAGTTTTTTTTAGCTAAATATCTGTTTTGCCTCGTGTTTCTATGCTGATATATCTGTTAACTTTCACCACAAGAGGGCGCACTATTTTTGCGTAATTAAAATTGTCTCACAAACCTAATTTGTTGAAATTGTGTAGCTAGGAGTTTTTATGTAGCTAGGAAAATTTTCATTTTGTTATCATTAATTATTATTGATGATTAACCAATTGTCGTTAACGTATTCAAGTATTGGTTAAGTTAACTCTATTGCTTACTGAGAAAGTACTTTTTCTTTAATTACAATGCAATAAATTACTCACTCATTGTCGTCTATAATGCTTTATTCTGTATTCAGAGTCACGGGGAGCTTGTAGCCCATCTCAGGATACTTGGGACAATCGATCGCAGGGAACACACACTCTACGGGTAGCTTGGGAATTCCAATTAGCCTAATCTGCATGTCTTTGGACTGGTGGAGGAAACCGGAGTTAGCGGAGGAAATCCACCAAACATGGGCAGAACATACAAGCTTCATGCATACAGAGACAGGAATTGAACCTGGCCGAATTGAACTCGGACCCTGGTGATGCAAGGCGACAGTGCTAACCACTACACCACCGTGCCGCCTACAATAAGTTATGGCTAGTGTAATTTATGGCTATAGACCAAGGATTCCTTCAAAAAATAACTATAATGCAGAGTAAACAGTAATTAATGAAATAATGCCAGTAGTTGGTGTGACAGTGTTTTGAGGGCTTTTTTGTGCAGTTTTATCAGGAAATTACCTACTTACAGTAGCTAGCTAAGTTTTCTTGACCGTCCTGTAGTCCACTGGCACTCGCGTTTATAATATGCTGCTTTTTTTTTTGTCATACAAATATTTTTCTGTAAATTTTAATGTTGTGTTGGAATACTACTGCTTGTAAATCAGAAATATTTTTTGTACTCGGTGGTACCTCGGCATACGAATTTAATCCATTCCAGCCACGAGTTCTTAAGGTGGAATTTTGTATTACAAAACGCATTTTTCCATAGGAAATAATGAAAATGCAGATAATGCGTTCTAGCCACTCAAAAATATTACCAATATTAACAATTTCCAAAACTATAATCATATTTTTGCATATAAAACAATCAAAACATTCAGAAAAGACATGTAAATGAGGTAAAATCTGAAATAAATAGACATTAAATGTCACTTAACCCTAAATTATGATTCCTCTTGGCAACGGCTGCTTTAAAAACCAAACTGAAAGTGGCTCCATTTTCTTCTTGCTACAGTCCTTGATAACAAACATTCATGAGACCCATGGTGCTGTGTCCTCTCTAAATCCTATACAAAATGCAAAACATATGTGAACTCACTCGCAAAAAAAAAAAAAAAAAAAAAAGGTTTTGATCGGCTACTGGACGTACTGCCTGGAAGTACGCGTGACTGGTGTATCCTGAAAATGCTTCGCATGTCGAGCCAAATGTCTTGCAGAATTTCAGTTGTTAAGGTGAAAAATATGCAACGCTCGTATGCCGAGGTTCCACTGAAACGAAATAACAAAAATCCATTTTAAAGTTTATGCAAGCGAATGTGTCAAAGCAAGGTGTTAGCTTTTAGCTAAAAATATGGGAGACAGTAGATAAGGAAACATTGTCTAATTTCAATGTCACTTGTCACCTGTCACCTGGACAAAATGGAGATTATGTAGTATGGTTATACATGATTTGACACTGTTTATTTATTTATTTAAATAAACAATGTAGAAAAAGCAAGATTTAATTCAACTTTCTTATTCTGTAACCTGTCATGCTCCCTAAAGAGTGCACTATGTAGTGAACAGGCTGAGGTTTATGATATACTGTGGGCCTACGGCACTGCAGCGTGGGTCTTCTGAAACATGATGGTGTGTGTGTGTGTGTGTGTGTGTGTGTGGGAGCAGAGATACTGCATGTGAGTCGTATATTCTGTCCTGACGCAGAAGTGTAAATCAGTTATATTATGTGAGCGATGCTCGCACTTTATTAAGAGAAATGTACCCGTGTGTGTGTGTGTGTGTGTGTGTGTGTGTGTGTGTGTGTGTGTGTGTGTGTGTGTGTGTGTGTGTGTGTGTGTGCGCGCGCGCGTGTGCACGTTTATGCAGATGGGTGGGGAAAATTGTATAAAAAATTTTAAATGCATAATTGTAAATGCAGACATTCCAACAGCTGAGTGTGTGTGTGTGTGTGTGTGTGTGTGTGTGTGTGTATTAGGTTTGTGTGCGTGTGCATTTGTGTGAATTTACACAGCTGTAATTGATTTTGGACTTTGTAATGTTTTACAGTACGTCCTATATTTTATAGCTTTAAAATTGATTTGTTTGAAGTGTGTGTGTGTGTGTGTGTGTGTGTGTGTGTGTGTGTGTGTGTGTGTAAATAAATACATGTCCAGGTTAGAGAGGAGAGTGTGATATTGATTTGGCTACTGCTCATTCTGCACACTCTGCTTCTAACATGGTGTGTGTGTGTGTGTGTGTGTGTGTGTGTGTGTATACATGTTTGTGTGTATGTGTACAGAATATGTATGATTGTTTGTTTGTGCGCCGTATATACCAAAAGTATTGGAACAGGCCTGTACGTTTTGCCGTACACTGCAGACGTTGGGCCTTGAGATCAAAAGGTGAACATGAGATTATAAAAAAAAAAAAATTCTACTTTGTTTTAATGACATTTATATTTAAATGTGTTAAACCTTTTTGTGTGATCAAAAATATCGGAACACAGGACTGGCAGGTGTTTCTTGTCGCCCAGATTTCCTGTGACACGCACAGATTGATTTAATCTTTTAAACAGTTTGTAAGCGTCGACTCTTGGTTTGAGGTTCCGGGTTTTTATAAGGAATGCATTTGCTGTTACACAGGATAAACCAACCCCAGGCGTAAATGAACCTAATTTTTTTTCTAGCTTGTTCACAAACCCGGAATATTTTATTGCCGCAGATTTCCATTAAAAATCATGTCTGTCTTCGGCCCTCCCGGCTGAGTGGTAGTAGTAGCCTTAATGTGGGAGCCCCCTAGTGACGGGGAGGAATTGGACACGACTAAATCAGGGAGAAAATCGGTGAAAAATCCAAAAAAAAAAAAATTTCATGTCTGTATCAGAACTCGCTCTTTCAATGATATCTTTACATTTCTTACATCGGAGGACCCGAAACCAATCTCAAAAAACTTCTGTCTGTCCAGCATCACGCAAAACTGGCTAAACAGAATTTAAGGAAACTTTTGCAGTACTTGGATCTTTGTCTGAAGGTCAACCTGCACCATAAATTAAATCAAAATGTTGAATAAAAGCGACATTATGTCCCAGATTTAATCATCTACTTTAAAATAATCTACTAATGCGCTGCTGTCTCAATGTAAACAAACACCTGCACCAATAGATTTTAATTAGAAAAGCTAAAGTGAATATTTTTACTGGGATTAGTTCATATTTTCACTTTGGCTGAAATAACAGCGCTGTTATTAAGTGGTATAAGTGAATTTCAGCACGCTGGAGTCGTTTAAAGACAAAACTTCATTTTTAATCTGTGATTCGCTCTCCGATTACCGAACAGGGAGTGTATTTGTGTGGCGACGAAAGAAGTAGAACTTAGTGTAAACAAGGCGTCAGATACTCAACCTTACAGGATGTGATTTGTGTGTATTAATAAGTGAGACAGAGAGTTCTGCTGTACAGAGAGACAGACAGACTGACATGTACTTGTGGTTCAACCTGAAATATTATTATTATTATTATTATTATTATTATCACTGATTACGTTAAAGTTGATCAACGTATTGTTACAGTAGCTTTAACCTTTTAGCTATTTCTACAAACTCTTTAACCTTCAACGATTAGTACTAACGCTAGTCGTATCATAAGGTAAGGGAGAAAAACCTCTTAATGCTAAAGTCATCTCAGAATTGCAGTATTTGTGTGTTAGCATTGCCTTGCACATTTGCGCATGGGAAAATATTCTCCAGGACCGTTTGTTAGCATTCTTTTCTGATGAGGATCACTCTGTACTAGTAAATGTCCTGATTGTCTCATGTGTGTGTGTGTGTGTGTGTGTGTGTGTGTTTTTCAGAACCACAATGCGTGAACTGGGGTGTGTATGAAAGCGAAGCAGCGAGTGTATATGAGGGTGAAGCGGGAAGAATACGCTGTCCGCTCTTCTCACACCCGAAGCTGTATAACTACGCGGAGACGCAGAGCACGGGACACGCACTGCTCTGGTACCGACACACAGAAGTGCAGGAGGAGCCGGTCGACCTGAGTCTGCCAACGTTCGTCAAACAGAGAGATACGCTGTGGATCCAGCCGGCCAGCTTGCGGGACAGAGGAGAGTACATATGCATTCTCAGGTAACACGGGCAAATGTCCGCAAACTCGATATTCCTCGTGTTACGCCTACCGTAAAGACCCTGGACAGACGAATGTAACTGCTAGAGTAACACAGCTACCATAAAGACCATAACCAACATAAATAAAGAATCAAGCGTATGTGGAATGTTCCAATTAGGCGGAAATTTAAATAGTCCACGTGTGCGCAGGAACATATCATCATGTGTGAAAATCGGCGTTCAGCTGGACGTGGTTCCCCGTGAGGGTGACTGCCACAACATGGTGCACCGTAACATCTCCGTCCCGCTGCAGACCAACTACACATTTCGCTGTCCAGATGTGCGGAACCTGCCAAACAAGACGTACAGTCTCGCCTGGTTCCACGTGAGTCTTTGTGTTTGTGTGTGCACAGAAATAAATAATGAATACAACAAAAAGTATTGCAATGGCGAATTACATTGCCAAAAAATCTTTGTTGTATTTATAGGACTCTATGACATAAAATGTTTTTTTTTTTTTTTTTTTACTCAGTTCTGTAGAACTCCATAAACCTGCAACTCTGTTGAACCTAAGTTAAAAAAAAAAAAAAAAAAAAAAAATATATATATATATATATATATATATATATATATATATATATTAAAAAATGAATCTCAAATTGGCAGCACAATGGCATAGTGGTTAGTACTGTGTCCTTGCACCTCCAGGGTCGAGGGTTCGATTCCCACCTTGGGTTTCCTCCTACAGATTCCACCCGTCCAAAGACGTGCAGATTAGACGAAACTGGTGTCCCCAGATTGCCCGTAGTGTGTGAATGAGCGCGAGTGTGTGTATGTGTGTTCTGCGATGGATTGGCACCCCTTCCAGGGTGTACCCTACCTACGGCCAGAGGTCACCTGGTATAAGCTCCAGGCTTACGAAAAAAAAAAGAGAGAGGAAATGAGAATCATGTTAATCATGTTAGAGGAAAGATCGATATTTAGGGTAGAGAAAGTAAGAGGTAGTGTAGGGGAAGAAAACAAAACAGGAATGTGCATGTGTGCGTTAAAAGCAGCGACTAGCGGGCACGATGACTCTATGCTGCCGAGCGACAGCAGTGGCAGTTAGATGAATTGCATGTTTCTTAGCATCCTGTTGAAGAAAAACAGCCTTCTGGCTAAGAAAAAGCCAGAAGGCCACTCGCAGCAGGAGCAGACGGGAGTTAAAAGCAACCAAGCCACCATGAACAAACAGAATTCGGGACCCTTTCCAGAGCAAAGCTGACTTGGCTGTCGCCCTCCTGTAGCTGCGGCGGCAGTTCCTGACTGGAGGCCTTGACGTCGAGGCAGCGCCGGTTCCTTTATGGCGGTTGAATAGCGATAACTGACGCAAACCCTTGGTGTGTTACCCTGTGATGAACACTCCTCAGCGTTAACGGTATTCCGAGAGGAATGAAACATGGGCCCGGCGACTTCTGGCTCAATTCGTCTCTTGTTCCATCCAGTTCTGACACTCACCGCTTTGCTCCCATTTTTTAAACGGGGAGAGAAAGTCCGTCATGTTTAGCGTCCCGGATGAACTCGTGGTCGCACTGAGTAGTGATGGGTCGTTCATGAACGATGCGTTCTTTTTGAACGAATCTTTAACGTGACTCAGAAGAACGAGTCGTCTCTGAGAGTCATCTGTTCATTTTCTACTGGACGCGCATGCGCGAAGCATCGCAAAACCTCCGTAGGTTATGTACAGGGGAAAAAAATGAGTCGCTACCTTTGAGTCTTTGGTCCGAGTCGTTCGTTCCTTTGTCACGTGACTCCCATAGACGCTATGCAGTGCAATAGATTCAAAAGAACAAACGACTCGGACTAGAAGATATGATGGTGAGCTGCTCATTCTGTTTATGATATGTCCTTAGCTGCACTGTAATATTTTCATTACTGGAACAATAGTCATAATTCGTGTATGTAGACGTGTTGGGGGTCTGTTTATTGAAAATGTAACATTTGTATTTTATTTCTGGTCAAAAGAACGAAATGAACTAAATGACTCAAAAAAAAAAAAAAAAAAAAAGTCACTAAAATGCTTCGAACTTCCCATCACTAGTACTTAGCGAGGAGCGAAAAATGTTAGGGCGTGCATCCGTCACTGGAGGATCTGCGACTATATACAATTATATATGTGTGTGTGTGTGTGTGTGTGTGTTTGTAGAACTGTGAGAGGAAGTCATTCAATGTAAGATTCGAGGATGACTTCAGGACGGCGCGTAATAACGAGCTGATTATATACCAGATGTTTGTTCATTTTGCTGGGACCTACACCTGCGTGGCGACCTACCAGAGCAACGGCCAGACGTTCAACTACACACATACCGTCATCCTCAGAGCCGTGTGTATGACTCAACTCACACATTTACACACACACACACACACACTCACACACACATTCAGGTACATTAATAAGCTGATATATTAATACAAATACTGCAATAATGCTACCATACTGTAGCTATTTGTCTTTTAAAACACAAACAAATAGCTAATGTATGCAATGTCCTTATGTGTGTCTCATTTCTTTTCTGTGTGCGTGAAAACAGCCAACAGTTGGCCCAAAGATCCGAAAATTCTGAATCCAGCTAGTGACGAGCTCTACTCGGTCAGTGTGGGTGAGTCTCAATCATGGTTCCTCTACGTAGGCAGCCTCGACTCCAATAGTGCTAACATTGTGCTAAATAAGTCCGTAGTTTATTTATAAAATGTCTCGTATGTCTATAACAACGTAAGACGGCTCACGCTTTGGTACAGTTTACAATTCAAGTTCAATTTGGAGGTGTTGGGGGCGGAGTTATGACGTATCTTTCCAAGGCCTTGATTGGTCGCTTCCCGAGATGGACGTCCCCGTGCTCGCTATCAGTGACACCGTTAGAACCGCATACTTTTCAATATAAAAAGCAGAGCTGTTGACGTATGACAGAAGCTAGCAAAAGCGCCATCTATAGGAGGCAATTTGCTAAGCGGTCGGTTTTTCTGTTAACCCTACAGGCAAGACTGCGAGGTTTGCGTGCCGCGTGTTCTTGCCGTACCTTAATGACGATGAGCCGCAGGTGTGGTGGAGCGTCAACAACAAGACGCTGGAGGATCTGTCAGAGTCTCGATACACCTCACCTGCCCCTAAGTACAAACACACACAGTCATACACACACACACACACATACAGTATATATTAAATAAATAAAATGATACTTGCAATGCTGTGAAAAAGTATTTGCCTGTCTGAATTTTTTTTTGGGGGGGGGATGTTCACATTTAAATGATGATGTCGATCATTAAACCTATTTTAATATTACACAAAGATAACCTGAGTAAATACAAAAGGGAAAATACAAGCCCTATGTAAAAAAAAAAAAAAAAGTAACATCCACACCTCCCCCATTTCCACTTGCCACACTCAGGCCTGATTCCTGCTAGACCTGTTGAATCAATAAATCACTTAACCAGAACCTTTTGGACAACGTGAAGCACGCTTAAAGATTTAAAAAGGTAACACGGTCTGAAGGAATTGACATGGATCAGACTGTAAAGGGTTACCAAGCCATTTCTAGGGTGAACCACAAATGGAGAAAACTTGGACTAGTGGTGGACCTTCTCAGGACGGACCGGCCTACCGAAATTACTCCAAGAGACGACTCATCCAGAAGCTCATAAAAGAATCAAGGACAACGTCTAAAGAACTGCAGACTTCAATTAAGGTCATTGTTCATGATTCAACCATAAGAAGAAATGTGAACAGGAGATGAGAAGAGGAGAGTTCCAAGGTGAAAGTGACGGCTGATCAAAAATAATACAAAGAATTCTCACATTCTCAAACATTCTCAGGACTGTTGAGACAAAAGTTGAACTTTTTGGAAGGTGTGTGTCCTATTATATCTAGCATACAAATAACACATCATACCACGTGGTTGGTGGTAGTGCGATGGTCCGGGGCTTTGCAGCTTCAGGACCATAATTGATGGAGCCATGAATTCTCTGCTCTACCTGAAAATCCTGCAGGAGAATATGTCCTGCCATCAGTTTCTGACCTCAAGCTGAAGCGTCCTTGGGTTATGCAGCAAGACAAACGATGATCCGAAACCGACCAGCAAGTCCACCTCTGAATGGCTCCAAAGAAAAAGGGAAAAAGAAAAGAAAGGTGGATTTTGGAGTGGCCTAGTCAAAGTCCGGAATTAAATCTGATTAAGATCCTTAAACCGACAGTTCATGCTTGAAAACCCTCCATTGTGGCTGAATTAAAACAATTCTGCATAGAAGAGTGGACCAGAATTCATCCACAGCGATGTGAAAAAGGCCTGATTGCAGGTATGACCCCCAACCAGTTATTAGGTTTAGGGTGGAATTACTTGTTCACATCGGACCAGGCAGGTTTGGACAGCTTTTATTTCTCTTAATAAAGTTAATCATCATTTCAAAACTGCATTTTGTATTTACTCAAGTTATTTTGTGTCTATGATGATTTGATGATTAACATTAGTTTGATGATCTCAATCAATTAAGTCTGACAAATGTGCAAATACTTTTTCACAGAACTCTAAATATACACGCGCAGCTGAACGTACATGGTGCGAAGTTTTAAGCTATTAATTAAATAATATTTGTTCTTTTATCCTGTGTGTGTGTGTGTGTGTGTGTGTGTGTGTGTGTGTGTGTGTGTGTGTGTGTGTGTGTGTGCGTGCGCAGAGTATTACTAGATGATTTAGGCGACCGGAATGTAGAGAGAGTGTTGATTGTGTCACCATTTAAAGATGATGATCTGCACAAAGAGTTTCGTTGTTCTGTTCAGAACAGCAAAGGATTCAACAGCAGAGCCGCCACACTGAAGGAGGAGGGTAAACACACACACACACACACACATCTCATAATGGTCCCTCAAAAACCTCCTTATTTTCCACTAATCCCTTGGCCGCCTCTCCTTTGGTCGATGTAGCCCAGCTCAGCAAATTACATCACAGAAGCGCAGAATTTAGTTCTTGCTCTTTTCCTGCAAAACGAGTTAGACATGTCACAGTTTTATCCATTTAAGTATTTCGTGTTTCCTGCAGTGTTGTAGAGACCAAGCTACGACCATGACCAATACTAGACCAGTGCGACTCCCACACGGCATGATGTGTCTGTCAGAATGTGGACCATGCAAACCACAGGCAGTCCTCAGACTGATCCGAAAGATCCTTCACAAAGTTTTGAATGTAATGGTGTAAGGTGCAGATAAACTAGTAATATTAAAACTGTACAGTATGTCAAATCTGTGTACTGAATTTGAATGTTCCGGAGGCGAGTTCTCCCGTTTCTTCTTGCTACCGTCCTCGCTAACATTCTTGTGTCCCATGGTGCTAGGTCTTTTCACGAAATCTTGCACAAAAGGCAAAAACAAACACAAAGAAATACGTAAACTCACTTTGCTTGGCTTTCCGCTTAAGTCCTGAACGGCTCCCGGTGTATCGTACATGCAATGTATCTTGGCTGTCGTTTGCTAGTATGCCGAAAATGCGTCGTACTGTATGCTGAAGCTAATTTCTTGCAAAGTTTCAGTTCTTAAGGTGGGGAGTTTGTATGCAAAGGTACTGTGTAAGGATATGATTGGTGGTCTGGCATGGCTACTCCACTTAAGAACTCAAGAAATGCTCAAGTCAAACCGGGACTTGATGGTGTTTCTGGTGAATGAAGGTGTAAAAATTGCAGTTGACATTTGCAGAAGACTTTAAGCACAGTAGAGACTCTTAGCCATAGTGAAACATTTGGATAGTAAAATTTGAATAGTTTATATAATTATAACACTTTATGGAATGACGATCCTGGCTGAGGTGACACAAAGCCCGCTGCAGTCTTACCCATGAACATTCAGCGAGTGGAACGCCTGATCCTTGAACTCGCAGAAGAGACGCATCTGTGTGTGGGAACTGTACACGCCAACGCCACTTGCAAATCACAGGAAATCGGCTGGGAGTGTTTGCTGCGTACTCCGTACAATTCTGACCTCGCTCTGAACCATTTACACATATTCGGGCCATTAAAGGAGGTCCCGGGAGGCCAGCGTCTCCGACATGAATCAGAAACGATGTCGGTTCATTTCTCCACCCTACCGGGAAAACATTCTGCCTCGCTGGTATCCAGGCACTAATGAACCGTTGGAATAAGTGCTTTAGTTTATCACACATTTACCGCTGTGTGAAGGCATCAATCAGTCAAACGCAAACTAAGGGATAATTGTTGGAACAGTCATCATAGTGCTGAACAGTCTATTAAAATAAATCAACATTCAAATAAATTTCCGTGAGAATGTGGGTCGTGAGTGAGTGAAATGCATGTTACTGTTTACATTGAGTTTAATCATATAACACTTGATATCATCAAAACACTCAAAGGCTAACATGCGTGATTAAGAGAGAATCTCACACACGTGTGCATGTGAGAGAGAAACAGATTCACAATCATACATGCAACACAATCCCACTTTATAGTCTGTATAATTTTTTTCCTTTTCTTCTTGTGTATCAACAAAATTCTTCTTAGATTTTACTTTCTCTATTCATTATTATTATTATTATCTTTGCTTTCATTGTTTTTCAGTAGTTTCCATTACTAGTTAGTCACTATATTTTTCACTGCACAGTTAAATGTGTGTTTTCTCTCTCTCTCTCCACCTCAGGTCCAGTGGCTGATTGACTTTTAGTGAAACTTTTCTGGAGTAAATTTTATAATAACCGATAAGATAATTTGTTATTAATCCAGTGGGAAATTGCAGTTCTTGATTTAATTTCTTGATTTCCCTCTTTTTCTGCATGGCCCAAGTATCCTCACTGCCCTCTTATAGCTTTCCATTCATACTTTATTCCAAAGCTCCTGCATGACTTAATCACGTCTAGTAGCCTCTGAGTGTTCCTATGAGTAGAAATAGTGATACATTGGTTTGTTTATGATTAAACTTAATGCATTGCAATTTTCTCTGTCACGTGTGTAAATAATTTTATTTTCCTTGGGGCCCCAGTGAGGGGAGGTGGGGTGACCTTTTAAGTCTGGAAGGAAAAGTAAGGGATGTGGATCAAGAAACGACGGGGCCAGAGTGAGAGCACTTGTGTGCTTGGCCCCCTGCTGCTCTATGTGGAGCTGCTAGAGAACATGTAGGTGGTTTTGGCTGGTGGGTAAGGTAGGCCCTATTTCATCTTCCAATCTTTTTGTTTGGGTGAATATTTCAAATGTCACTTGGGGAAAATGGAATAAATACAGTCACATGCATCTTTTGTTTCACTTTAACACTGCAATGCTAAAATATGCATTAAGATAGTGATATGGATATAGACAGAAGATATGGATAGTGCTAGACACTGGGCTGCGTGCATGCACAGAACCAATACCCTTATTTTCAGACACTCCATTATGAAACGTTGTGCAGAATTGAAAGTCCTGGTTT